>JANTCA010009569.1:0-27938 GCA_024741275.1 Chironex yamaguchii | reverse complement strand
GGAGGGTGGTACCTGATCTTTACTGACTTTGTTTAACATGACATTTTACAGATAGCCATCAGTCTATGCCATGGACGCTACATACTAAATCAAAAACAGTAAGTAAGGTAGATGGCTAAGCATAAACATGCTGTATAAGCTGCTGTTTGAGATGACAGCCGATATAGCCTTCAAATTTGAAATAGCAGTTAACCTTTTTCATCAAATAACTCATACAGCCCACATGTGGCAGATTAAAGCATAAAATCGGGAACTAAATTTAGGGCTTTTAGTTTGTGTTTAATGGGTCTACTCGGTCAGTACGTCAATAAATTCATTTTCAGTTTGAAAAATGTGAAAACCGTCATCACGTTTTACTGTCAATCTACAGTTGACGCCGGCCGTTGCAAAACAAACAGTTTTGCCTTTGTCTTCAAGGACAACATTTGCCTTTGCCAGCAGCTTTAGCCTTCTGTGTGTCAAATCCATTCGTACTTGAAACTTGTTTGTAGCCTTTCTTACTTTGTATATGGCAGGTCGTGAATTGCACTATGATATGTACGTACAATGGTAACATGGTACCTTTTCTTAGTGCTTGGGTCTTCCGCAACTAACCCAATTCTATGGACCCTATCGATTGCAAGGTCAGGAATATCTACTTTTAAATCTTGTTTCAACATTTTTTAGGCACTTGGCACCTGATTCACTATCTGATTTATCTTTGAGCTCAACTCGCAGACAAAATCTTCTTTGATACTGCTCTGCTACATCTCCACACAGCTCAAGCTTTGCTATTTGCTCCTTGTGTTGTGGAATCCTTGCTTCGTTCACCTCTATTTGATCTATGTATTTCTCTAACAGGACAACTTTAGCTTTGAGTTCTTGTCTCTGATTTTGTGGATCTTGAATGATTTTGCGCAAAGCGAGAATGCAATCTTTTGTTGCAAGATCTTTCTTTAAATCTGCTACTTTTTCATCGAAGACATCAGATATTATTGCATGCAGGTTTTCATGCAAGACTTCTTTGTTCGCTATGTTGATTGCTTTCATACCATGCTCTGGGTCTAGAGAGTCTTCTTCTTTTCTCGACTTTGTTCAATTTTTCTACGACATTTCACAAAATTATCTTAACTGAGCTACTGCTACCTTTATATTTGATAACAAGTTGACTTAGTAAGTAAGCATTTATATCGTGAATCTCCCCCAAAACTGCCAGGTTGTTGCCTACAAAACAAACTCACATATGTTTGCCATGATGGAAAAATCTTAGGACAAGGCTTAAAGGGTCTGTTGACTTTCCTGGACGGCTTCAAACGTTTTCTGGAGGGCCCTGCACAAAGGGTTTCTGATAACGAATTAGATAAGAAGAAACTAATCTGGCACTTGTCTCATCATGTTATATGGCATCCAAGAAAGCCAAAAGACCAAAGGCTGGTATTTGATTGTGCAGCCAAAAGTATGGGTGTCTCTCTAAATGACAAGCTCATAAAGGGACCTGAAAACACAAGCATTCTAATCAGAGTACTTCTCAGGTTTTCAATGGAAAGAATCGGCATAGCAGAAGATGTAAAATGAATGATCCATCAGGTCTTTGTCACACCCCAAGATCGAGGAGCTCTTTGTTACCTGTGTTGGCCTGATGGCGATCTGTCATAGGAACCACAAACCCATCAGATGCTCGTTCATCTCTATAGAGCTACATCCTCACCTAGTGTTTGTGGGTTTGCACTACTTCAAGCAGCCATAGACAAGGAGTCATCGTTCTCAAGGAAGGCAATTGATGTGGTTAAAAATAGCTTTTATGTTGCAAACAATGAGGCAGCTATTAAAATGATTAAAGAATTACATTCCCTACCAGGCAAAGATGGATTCAAGGTTGTCTTGAGCACAGTCCTAATTAAAGAAAGGGCTGTGGCAGTAATAGATTTAGATTTAGACAGTGACACATTGCGAAAAGCAAACAGCTTTAGAAGTATGGTGGGATGTTGATAGTGACACACTCACATTGACTGTTGGAAATCAAAGTTATTCCCCTACACGATGAGGTATTCCTTCCTCCATAGCATCTGCTGTTTGCTAGGAAATCAACCGGTTTTTGTGTAGACAAAAGTATGATTGGGATAATACCTTTCTTCCAAATGTTGTAGGTAAATAGAACAGTCGACTGAAGGAATGGACTGTACAGTATGAGTGATGTTATAAGCCAGCAAAGTGTGAATAAATTGATACTATACGGAGACACCATTTCTCAGATGCTTTGGAACAACATGGTTATGGTACGCTTTGTCATTGAGGAGTAAGATAATTTGCAGCTTTTTATTTGGAAAGTTTCGAGTAAAATCAGTGCAAAGTGGAATTCCTGTACCAAAGTTAGAGCTAACTGCTGCAACAGTTTTAGTTTATGTGCATAGAATGAAGAATTGTCACAGTGTATGAAAGTAAGTAGAGTCTACATTTGGAAAGATTCAGTAACAGTATTGAAATACTTGCGAGAGAAATGATTTGTAACCTTTGTGACTAATCGAGGTTCACAGATAAAAGAAGGGTACTAGTGTGTCTTAGTGGCAATCACAAGGGAATTCTTCAGATCTGGCTTCAAGAGGTATCAAGCCTTGTGAAAAAGGCAAATTAGACATGTGGATGAATGGTCCAGATTTTCTTTATAAGAATAAGTTAGAGTGGTCAGAGCAGCCAAGTGAACTCTTGGAGAGGCTGAACGACTATGACGAGGGCGTAAAAAGGGAAACTGAAGTTAGCAAAGTATCAGTTGGTGCTCTCTCAACAAAGGAACATATTTGAAGCTCCCTGTTTGGTTGTTTTTCTTGGTGGAGCAGGCTAAGGAGAAGAGTGGCTTGGATTTTGAGAGCAGCTAGAATGTGGTTGAAACTTAAAAGCAAACAAAACCGACATAGTTACCATTAAGCTTCAAGCACCCAATGATGCTACCCTCAAAACAGCATATAACAGAATTTCTCATACTGCATTATTATGTTCGCTGTGATCATTGTGGACTACTGCACATCATTTCAGAAGTTATTGGATTAAGCAAGCAACGATATTGGATTCTAGGTGAAGTACGTGAGAGTCAGTGTGTAATGTTTTAAGGAAGTGTCATGTGTGTAGGAGACAAAATGCTAGGGTAGGTAAACAACTCATGTCAGCACTTCCCATCATTCGTGTATCATCAGATAGCCATCAGCTCATATACCCATTTGCAGTAGTTGGCATTGACCTTTTCGTCCACTACACACAAGCAAGGCAAGAGTCACAAGGATGAGTAGGAACTCTTCCACCTACAAACTGAGTGAATCTTTGTATGCCTGAGGCACAGGGCTGTACACCTAGAAGTGGTAAAGGACTTAACAACAGAAAGCTTTGTGAATGCAATCAAGCGTTTCGTCTCAAGAAGGGGACCACCACGTGTTATGTTCAATTAAAATGGTTCCAGCTTCAAAGAAGCGAAGAAAGATGTTTTCCAGGCTCTTCAGTTATGGGTCACAGAAGAAATGGAGAAGACGTTAGCAGAGAGACAAATTTCGTGGAGTCTTAATCCTCCCACAGCCAGCCACCAAGGTAGAGTATGGGAGAGATTAATCATGTCTGTGCGACAAATTCTTCACTCGCTGCTCAGAGAAAGCTTAGTAGATGATGAAACTCTTTCAACACTTGTGTTAGGTAGAAAAAATACAGAATGACCGACCCATAACTCGAGTATCGGATAATTCCCAAGATGCGGAAGCATTAGCACCAAATGGAATTCTCTTCTTAAGAAGAAATATGTCAACTCCACCATGAGAGTTCCAAGAAGAAGCTCGAAGCAAGATATCGAGCTAGGTGGAAGCATGTTCACGTTCTTTAAGACTACTTTTGAAAGCGATGGCTTGCCAAATACCTGCCAACTTTGCAGGAACGTCAAAAATGGTTAAATAAGAGGCCAAATTTTAAAGTGAATGATTTTTTCCTTGTAGTTGATTCATCTGTTCCACGAGGGAAATGGGCCAAGGGTTTAGTTGAACAAACGTACTCTGACAGTGATGGCTTAGTGCGTCGACTGGATGTTAAAACCAGTAATGGAATTGTGACCAGGGATATCAAAAGATATGTATGCTGGAAGGAGACACAATTCAATCCTATGAAAGTCAAAAAAGTAAAAACACTTTATGCTTATCAGAAGGGGAGGGGTGTTTATTTCCAAATTTACCTTTACTTAAAGAAAACTTGGACTTTCATTCACTTTTCTTAAAATATTATTTTTACGTGGCTTTTTTGTTCGTCAAAGAGGCACCTGGATGCTTATATTTTGACTAGTTTAAATCCTGCGTGACATAATTTGTGAAAAAATTAAGTCAGTTTAAGCAATTTAAGGTTGTTTTGCAGGATGTAATATTAATTAAGTGATTAGCTTAAGTTTACAAATTTGATTAATTTGAAACATCACTTGCAGCAATAGTATACAAGAGTAGGATTTTTATTGTAATGGTATGGTTTTAAGTGGTCTGTCTTGGCGCCATCAGGACAACAAGGTACTTTATTTTGCAATTAATTTGTTTAATTCTTAATTTGTTATGTGACTGTGTATTTGATCTCATTTTAAATAATAGTACTAATTTAAGTTGTTTTCTTAAATTTTCAGATTTAAATCAAGACTTTAATGCTGTTAGTGTTAGCGGTATAAAGGTCAATGCCACATGACATTTGGCATGTTCAGACTGTTTTGAATTGACTTAATATGAATGATAGAATGTCAAAGATCTTGCATATACACTCTTGAGGTCGTGTTAGGTTCATATCTGGTTTGTGTGAGAGAGCTGGGTATAGAAGTTCTTATAAGTGGCTGTCTAGGACTTCAATTGCTATCTTGATGTAAATGGACAAAGGATATTTAACCTGACTGCAAGATCCATGGCAGAGCTTATTCATCATAAATTGAGCTTGGTTGGATTATGTTGCCATAAGCTATGCATGGAAATCAGCAACGAAAAGAGTAAACTTATGTCACTTTTAAAAGTAGAAAGTGTGAAAATTTATGATAAAAACATGGAGGAGGTAGATAACTTACATGTACGAGCTCTGTCATCAATCTAGATGTGATATCAGACACTGAAATTAGGAGAAAGACAGATAAAGCAACTGGAAAGCTTGCTAAACTTAGCAAGATATGGAAGTGCAAAAGTATATTTTTAGACAAAGGCCAAGTTATTAAGATCTCTGATCATCTCAATTCAATTGTACGGATGTGAAACATGGACACACGGAGTGGTGGACAGTGATATAACTATCTTTCTTCGATAGTAATTTTATCATAGTTACATACCTTTTTTGAAGTATTGAATAAGAATATATTTTCACTTCCAGGTTCTCCTTTACATCTATGATCGATAACTTCACTCTTGAGGTCCTTTGAATAGGTTAATACAATATTAACAGTTCTATTGTAATCCTGCAACGTATACATAGACATCCTTCTTTTAAAAACCAATGATTAGTCTCTCACCTTTGGCCATATGAAAATTTAAAAACGATTTTGGTGGAGGGGGTACTCATTTTTGTTGTTATGATACTTGGACGGGAATAGGGGTCTCAGTGTACATATTACGTAATACAGATGATTAGCCAAATAAGCTAAAACAAAGAACCTTTTAAAGTGTTTAAAATTTGGTTCCCATAATCCTTGGTTCTCACGCTGTTATGGTTTTACATTACAAAGCAACATTGCAATAATAAGTGAAATTTTTGTCTCGTGTGCATGATATTTCGTTTTGACAGTAAAGAATTGCAACATTTTACTCGAACGCTAGATTGATTACAAAAAATTTGCACAAGGAGAAGGACAAGGAGAAGGACAAGGAGAAGGACAGTAGCTTCGGTACTGGCCGTAACGACAGGGGGTGTAGTGGGTGTGACACCCCCTGAAAGAAGCATTTGTCGGCAAATGAAACCTTAGACCTGCATTTTTTGGCAAATTGGTAAATTTTGACAATTTCTGCTGGTAATTAGTCGGCTCTCTACGAATGGTTTACTGAATATAGATGTATCCGCAAATACTCAAACATTAATAAATGAGAAAGGTCATTAAGCATGGTTTCCATATAGCCGTAGGTGCGGTAAGGTTGCATGAGGTTGCCTTCTGCCATCCGCCATCTTCTATCGTCCCGGCATCGCAGGCAATTATTTTCTATTTCTAACGCTTTGTTGTGGTTCCCCAGGCACGTGTTTGAAGTACCTTTAGACTGCTGTAACAGACAGTAAAAAGGTGAACTTGTTCAACTTTTCCTGGCCCTTACGGTAGTCTCTCAGTTGTTTAGCGGTACTTGACACGCCTACCTGCAGCACCATAAGAAAACGTTTGCATTAGGAAATAATTGTCTGCGATGCCGGGACGATAGAGGATGACAAAATGGCAGAATGCAACCGCAGGCAACCTTATAGCATCTTATAGCACCAGGATTTATCAACGAAAGGCCGTTATATGGAATTCTGCAAACTGAACAATAGTACTTCTGAAAAGAACAGCTTGATATTTACAGAAATGAATTGTGTGGAAATTCACAGACTGTTTACAATTTGCTTTAATTTTACAAGCAAAAGATCTTTTCTATGAAAACTAATTAAATCATGGCGTAAAAATCGAGTTACGAGAACCAATAAATAATCACACTTCTCAGACATGGCAAGTTCTAATGACCACGACGAATGACCACGCCCTTTGTCGACAAATTTAAAACATTACACACACCCTCTCCAATGCTACTTTTCCGATGGCCCCGCTTCGGTAGTTACTGTTAAGATTAACATGGCTGACAATAATAAGTACCAACTTGACAGTGAAATTAGACAAGCATACTCAAAAGCTTACCCACAGAAGAAAGAGGATCATATGGGAAAGAAAAGAAAACACAGTGTATGGATGTGTGTTTCATGAACTGCGTCTTAGCACCTTTCTTAGACTCTCAGAACACGAAAATATCGAAAATCAAAGGGGCATGTCCCAATCGAACGAGGGGGGAGTGGCCTCAAAGGTTGATAATACTATTGTGCTTGTCATCCCTACTCAACAGGGTGTTCTTGTCAGTGTCACTTAGGTTCTTTAATGAAAAATTAAATATTTCTTCGATAATAAGAAATTCACAATCGTATGGCGGACGTGGATTCAAGGAAAGCTGGAATATTAGGCAAGGTTTAGGCGACAAAATACTTTCTATGTTAATTATGTTTTTATTTGTGTTACGTTTGTTTTATCAGCCCGAAGGGAAGCCAAGAAAGGTTCGTTTTTCCACATATACATAGGGATGAAGAAACAATTTAGAACAAATGTAGCTAATAAGACACACAACTATAAATGTCCATTTCATACACACAAAGCACATCTCTACCTTAAAGACAACTTAAAAGGCTGTTTTGAAATGACAATCTGTAACTGTGTATTTGAAGCTAGTTGAAACAAATGTTAAGATTCATCTCTTAATTTTTCTTTTCGGTATGGAAGGGCATTAATTACCAACTTGTTTACTGCATCAGTAGATTCTATCATAAGTCGAATAATGCTCTTAGCTTTATAACATTTGCAGCATGTGTCCATCTGCGTACTTTTGGTTACACAAATTTCTATGTTTACTGATAACAGCATTAGGTTTATCACTGATAATAGAGTAACTAACAAGCACGCTAATATCTTTCACCACTAACCAATAGTTTAAGGTCTTATCAACATAATTCTATACGTAGCTATTACTTTCTCAGACCAACCTCACAACATCACGCTAGTATGTCCGGTGATAAATACCAACTCCATAAACCATCAATTTTCTGAGCATGGTGTTTTACCTACGTTGAGTGGTAAACAAACTCATAAGAAAACAGCAACACGTGTGTTAATTGCAGGGTAGCTCACCCTTAATTGCTCTCTCTGATTCTTTAATACAAGCACCCGCCTTAAATACCCTCAGACGAACCCACAAATGCTTAAAGGGTCATGATTGGTACATAAGATTATTTTACTAGTACAAGTAGGCAAAGAATTAGTACTAGTAGAACTACCTCGGGAGAACGGTTAATTTTTACACTAGTAGTAGAAAGACCGAGTAATGACGTCATTTACAACTTATAGACATTAACTTTTAGCTACTTGAAGTTTCCCTATAATGAAATGTTACATCACCTCTTCAACTGCTTGTCTTGACCAGGAAGTTGCATTCCTCTTGTTTTAATAATATTTTTATTAAACTTCCCATGCTATTCTGACAAGTTTGCTTTCTTTTTACCCTGAATTACATCATCAGCATCTTTTGACTCAGTTGGACGTCGGCTTCTTAACATTCAGCAAGTATATCTCGTTTTGCAACTCTAAACAGCAAGCGTTAAATCCCAAATTTTCAATATACGATATCAGGATTAGTAAGAATCCTGATGTTTCAGGTTATCCACCTGAGTGAAGGTAGTTGCTGAAGTTCATAAAGAGCACTTTCGGTAAAAAGATGTTTAACGGATGGAGTCATTAAGTTAAACTTTATTGATGATGATGATGATGATGATGATGATAATGATGATGGTAATGATAATAATGATGATGATGATGTTTAAATGTTGGACTTTTGATAGCTTATAGTTTGTTTTTGAGGGTACCATAAGAGATTAATTTTTAGCATTAGGCACTTATCAACAGAAAACGGAGCTTTTCTTACTTTGACGAAATCTATTCTGCACGAAATCTATTCTGCTTTGTTGCTTGAAGAATGCGTAAACAGTAAGAAAGACACGATTGAATAATTGTTCATTCAAAATGTTGCTCAGAAATATTCGATGCAGATTGCTGCCGAAGAATTATCTCCTTCTTCTCTCAAAGAATTACTGGAGATTTCCTTAGGATAGTTTGTTTTAAGTTCTAGTAACCTCCATTAGATTTAAATCAGATAATTTGGATGATCAAAACGGATGATTTTTATCTACAAATACTATTCTCTTTAGAAACGTTATCTTGTTTTTATCAAATTATTACTTTGCAAATTTAGCAAACAGAAATACACAAATTTATAACTTTTAAGTATATAACTGTCACTACTCCGAATGCACACAAACTGATAAAAAGTGCACCTCTGCTTATAAGAACAAACATGTTTACTCCTTGATTTGTTCAACTCAGCAGACATACTCTTTGTAGTTTTCAATATTTTAACAAGGGATTCATGCTGTCACAGTTTATCTGTACCTCAGGGTAGATACTTTTTACATACAAGGAGAAAAATCCTCAGGAATACAGAAACGTAATGGATCATTGGATTTTGAAATCTGTTATTGAATAGTTTTACTTTTTTAATTGAATGGCTGTTAACGGAGGACTAAAATGTCGTTAGCTTGTGTCAATATCTTCTTTACCGCATTCATACGAGACAGCCGCCTTGTCGGGTAGCGTTTGTACTTTCTCTACTTTTTCTATAGCTGCAGTGATTTGTGTTCTCTTTAAACATTTTGACATATGTACTACGATGAATATCAATTAGTAAAATTTCCTTGGTAAAGCAATGAAACATATTAAATTCCTCAAACATGAAATACAGCAACATAGAACTGCAGCTTTATCGGATCAGACCTGACAAGGAAGGCAATTTAGTAACAGACGCAACCAAGGCTCAAATGTGAATGAAAGAAATCCGCATTAGCACACCTTTGTAAATGAAATTAAAGCCAAACATTGTCTCCTTGCATTTCGAGTGAATTAATATATAAATTAGTATATATGTTATAAGTGTGATAAAATTCAACCTCTATGAATAATTTTTTATCGCTCAAATCATTATCGAACTTCAACGGTGGCTAACAAAGATTTGCAGGTATTATTTCAATGTGACGAGCTATGGTTCTTTGCAATAATTACATGTCTTCATTCTGTTTACTTGCTTTGTTAGCATATGACATTCAAAGTACGAATTTAAAGTTATGCATGGAAAACAAAAGGTTCCAAAATGACCGCGTTTCCTTTCTTCTACTTTTGTTATTCATTTGCAATTGCGAATTTTATGCAATTTAGAAATATTTTGCTTCATGAAGGCGACATTATTCTAGTTTTCAGATTGTAAATGGAATTCGTCATGTCTGAAACATGAATGCAATTGGGTAGCTCTCTTACACCTTTCTGAATGGATATGCTGGCCTTGCTAAGGCTCTACGGATGTTCTGAAAGTGAAATTGTATTTCAGTCGTATCTTATGCCTTGTTCTGTGAATGCTGTTAAATGAAAGAAGGTCAAGAAATGGAATGAAGCAAACTGATTCCTGTATAAAGTGCAAAATGAGTAATAAAATCTCCAAGCAAATCGATTTGAATCTAATCTGGGATAAAACCTGGATTTCTGGTTATTGCTAACAATATCAAAGAAACAAAGAGTCTAGCAATGTCTCAACATGAAATGAATACATGATTTTTGGTTTCATCAAAGAGTCCTTGGACCAATTCAATATATTGCCAGATGGTCTTGTGCCTCATTCGATGGGGCTAGTGTGATGTGAAAATTACTCCATTTCTTGCTTTTCTATGCCTTGAAAAACATTAACAATTTGTGAACAATAAACAGCCATTCAGAACAGTGAGTTATATTGTAATTAGCTTGCCTTTTGTGTATAAGCACTGATTGGAAACTTTATTCAGTTGTCAAAATCACGAAATAAACGACTAATTTCTCCAGACCACCTTCATCACAGTCTTTGGATTACGTAATATTTTGAAAGTCATATGTACAAACTTAAGTAACTTGGAAGGACGTGGCAAATAAGCACAAGGCGTGTCACTCAAATAATTTTCGCATCTGGAGCTTGGGGTCCACTCAGTAATCTCTCCGTCTTACAGCTACCATTACAGTAGACGTCATCACAACAGAAAAATAGTGAAAAACCTCATGAAGGTAGTGAACACCTAGCAGTGAAGACTAGAAAAGAAAATGGGTGGTGGGTGGTGGTAGAAAGAACTCAAAAGGCGCAAAATGTACACTGAGCAGTAAAAAAAAGAATAAAGGAAATGAAGAGAAGCAAAACAGAGACGAAAATAAGAGTAAGACTGTAAAGAATGGGACAGCGTCATCATTGACATCCTACTCCTCTAAGAGCATTGAGGACAACATGCTGCCAAAGTCTTCTGTCCAGGGTAGTTGCTGCAGCTGTGCTGGAGTCATTTATATCCAAGCCTTTCATGATGTCCAACCAATGTACTGGTGGTCTGCCTATTGATCTCTTTCCCTCAAGCCTTCCTTCTATGACAAGCTTTTCAAGACCATCGGTCTGACTCGTCAGATGTCCAAAATACTTCAATTTCCTCTCCTCTCCTTGACTGTTGTTGTTAGCTGTCTCTTGATGTTTACTTGCTGCAAGATGGAGTTGTTTCTTTTGTAGTCATTGTAGGGTATTCGTAACAGCTGTCTGTAACACCACATTTTAAATGCTTCGAGTCTCTTCATTTCCCTCTGCTTACCAGTCCAAGCCTCACAGCTAGCAGGATAATAGGAAGGATCCGTGTCTGCAGCAGCCTGAGCTTGGTGGAATTCGAAATTCTTTGGTTCCTCCAAATGTTACAATGCTTGGTCGTAGCTGTTCTTGCCATGGCAAGGCTTTGTCTGGTCTACTCTTACAGTTTCAGCAGATCTCCACTCCAAGTTAGGTAAATTGCTCTGACTGCTCCAGCTCAATATTATTGACTTTGATCTTGGCCCTGGCTGGATTTCTCCCTGCTACTATGATTGTTGTCTTTTCTTGCATTCACATCCACTCCAAACTGCCTTGCAATCATGTGCACTCTGTCTAACAGCTCTTACAGGAGAGTTTCTGATGTGCTTATGAGCAGTATTATCCGCATATCTCAGGTTGCTGATTCTTCTTCCATTGATGGGCACACCATTGTGGTTCTTTATTGCCATCCTAGTAATTATTTGTGTCTAAATGTTAAAAAAGATCAGGCAAGAGGATGCATCCCTGCTAAACACCTTTTCCGTTGTGTATCCAGTCTGTTATGTCGTAATCCATTCTCACACATGAAGCCAGTGACTTATTATATGAGGCTAGGAGAGACGTCAGATGGGCCGGAACTCCAAAGTTTTGAATAGCTTCCCACAGCTGCAGATACCTGACGCAGTCGAATGTCTTAATGCAATCTATAAAGCAGACAAAAAGCATTTAATCATTTTAATTAGCTTTCTCCATAGGTACCCTTAGGTGAAATGTCTGGTCCCTGATGCTGTGCTGTTCCCTGAAGCTCGTCTGTTCTTGCACTGTAGTGTGTATCTCCTGCTGTAGGGTGCATCTTATTCACCAAACAATAATCTTTAGCAGAATCTTGCTTGCATGAGAATTAAGGGCAATTGTACAATAGTTGGAGCATTCTCGCAAGCCCCTTTTCTTGGTTAATGGAACATTGACTGATTGGCACCAGTCTTGTGGCCATTCAATTATTTTTCATATTTTGGAGCACAGCTTGTGTAGTGCTTGTTTTGTGGCTTCACTACAGGGGTCTCTCAACAGTACAGTCGGGATGTTTTCTTTACTAGGTGCCTTCTCATTTTTTATTAGTTTGAGTGCGTGTCTGACTTCAGGCAATTATGGTTCAGCTTCAAGATCGTCACAGTTCCAGTGCTGTTTCCTGCCTCCTTGATGCAAAAGCTCACCCTTATACAACTTCATTGTGTATTTAGACCATCTGTTACTGATACTCTCTTCATCTTTCATTCACTTCCCTTATTAATCTTTAATCGCTTCCAGACACGGTGTGAACTTTCTCTTCAAGTCTTTGAGGGAACGATACATTGTTTTTGATCTGCCATGCTTCACTTTGCCTTGAACTTTCTCACACACAGAATGATAGTATGCAACTTTGTCTTTTCTACACATCTGTCGCACCCTCTGTTTAACAAATACATACTGGTGGCCGTGTATGCCATGGCTCTTTTTAGCCTCACGGCGTAGTGTAACTGCCTTTAGTGTCTCAGGTGTAATCCAGATATTTCCTTTCCGCGTTTTTCGTAGGCATGTGCTTCTCTGCTGATTTGAGCAGTGCCCTTTTGATGTTGTCTGTATCACAATCGGCACCAGGAAACGTTCTGCAAAGCTTTTGATAGAGTTTGGCAAGAAGGACTTATTTACAAGATCCGAAGATGTGGTATTAGGGGTGATCTAGTAAAACTTCTTGCTAGTTTTTTATCCGAACGCCATCAGATACTGTTATAAATGGTAAATGTTCAAGTTGGGAAGATTTTCCAGCTGGGATGTCGCAGGGATTGATTTTAAGCCCACTTCTTTTCCTTGTTTATATCAATGACCTACCTGATGAATTGCAATCTAATATTCATATAGATGCTGATGATACCTCTCTATTTTCAGTTGTCCATGACTCAAATTTGTCTTCCGATGTTCTAAGTTCCGACTTTTCTTTGATTAAATTGTGGGCACATCAATGGAAAATGTCCTTTAATCCTAAACCTTTCAAGCAATCCGTGCAACTAATTTTTTAATACTTTTTGTGAGTATAGGTTTAGACATAACGTCCTCGATACCAATGACCCCATGTGCTTATCAGATGACGGAATTGAAAACACTATCCATTTTATGCTGCTCTGCCAGGAATGAGTTTTCCACAGAACAGTGCTACTTGGCAAAATTGCCCCCATTTTTGCATCTGAAATATGGAGTTGACTGAAATACATTAAGCAATGAAGAACTTCTTGCTCTTTTACCTTATGGCAATGATGCCTTTAATGAAACTTCAAATAAGAACATTCTCTCTGCAACAGTCCTATACATCAACTCTACAAACAGATATATTTAGCTGCAGCGATTTGTATGTCATCATTTATTTCGTTCATTTATTTTTTCTTCGTATATGTCACTTTGTATTGATCACACCTCCTGTGGTTTTGTCCCATCAATCGTCTCCTAGTGTGGTGTAGTTGGGAACTGTTGAGTTTTTAATAGTTTTAGTTAGTTTTACAGTGTTGTTGTTATAGTTGTCGTAATTAATCCTTGTTATAAAAAACAAACAATACGTTCTGCAGCTCAGCACATTGTATTGGATGTAGAGACCACTCTAAGTCTGGCAAAGAAACCTCCAATAATTAAAATCAAATAGTGCTTACCAGTAAATGAACAGGGCACGAGAAAACAGAACATGGAAACGGATAGTAAAGACAATGAAACAACGGAGAACTGCAATACAGAAACAATGCGTGAAAGCGACCAGTAATACTGTCGTGTCATCTAACTTGTAAAGGTACTATTGATAAAATGCTTCCTATTTCTTGTCTACTTTGGTGATAAGTTATACATTTATGCGCATATTTTGCTGTTTGCATAATCATGCTTATGTGTCACAGTTTCTTGTCAGCGATAATTGAGATTCAGGTTAGATGGAATGCAGTCGGTTAAATGTTACCAATGTTTTGAGTGTCCTGGTCCAACACTTTGTCACTGGCAGTTAAAGTGCCAGTTAATCCATTCCCTGTTTCAACTTCTTCCTAGTTAACTTTTCCCACATTTTCAGTATTCAAGTTTCAATTTCTTACACACAAAACGCCCTTCAGCTACTAAGTCATAAGAAAAGCTTACGACAGAAGCTACAATCATTGTTAATTGATAAAGAATTATCAGCTAATGCTGATCTTTCAGGGGTAGTACTTGTACTGATTTTCAGCTCATCAGGGAAATTTCTACTGCTCTGTGTATTGGTGAAAGTTACGAAGCTCCCTAGTGTTTATAGCGATGTTGATAAAATCGCCTTGAAAAATTGTGACTCCTACTGATCCTTTTACTCCAAGACTTAAGAGCTGTGTAAGAAAATCTCTTTTTGGAATGCTCTAGATTATACTTTAGTATTTGAAGATTCTCACAAAGCCTAGTATTGTAGTAAAACTGATGTGATTGAATTGTATGGCTTTTATTTTCACAACTATCTAGCGTAGATCGCAGTTCAACAAAAATTGAAGTATTTTTTCGGCTTTTGCTAGCACAAGAAACTTAACTTCGATTTGTTTCGTTAGACTAAAGTCACAGAATTTTCCATGGCTATTTTTTTTTTGTTTTGGCATTGTTATAAAGTTTCTGAATCCAACAAGACCATTTGATGACATTTTCTGTCCAATCTCTACACCTCCTCGTCCTTCGTTCTTCGTCCTTTAATAGGTACGAGCACCAAGATGTATCATCTTCTTGCCCATTGTCAATACTACTGTTTTTTCCTCTTTAATTCATCAACGTACCTGGTTGGAATCTAGAACTTCTCTGCACTCAAATTTCTCTCTATCTATTTAACCTTAGCAACCGTTTGGTAACAACAGCATCTGGAAACCCTCAATCATCTTGTTGTCTTGATATGTTAGAGTACAGCTTGGAACGGCGTACAAAATTACAATCCAAATCAAAGATTTTGGTAATCATAAATGCAGCCACATGCAATATTACTTAGATTTCCCGACGCTTATTGTTTGTAGTTGTCGATAAACTGTTCCAAGCAAATGATTTTAATCATAAATTGGAGTGCAGAGCCCTCTAAAATAGGCTTAATCTCTTTCAGCATAACTGTTGCTACTGCATAAAAGAAGCACTGCGTGATTTAAAGAAAGTTATGTGTCTTCTCTCGGGATGGAGTTCAATTTGAGAACAGTTTATTTCATATCTAGCTTTAAGAATTTGTTTTTTTCTATTTGGCCTGTGAATCTTGTTATTAAGAATAGGATTACAAGACCTTCCTTTTAAGGCGCCTATATATCAATACAGATTTGAATGTTGCCATCATTTGAGTAGACGATAACGAAAGGCAAAATCCAAGACGGTAGACTGTTCATCTTTTCAGTGGTGCAACTTTTCCTTAAATCATTTATGCACTTTGACATTTTCTAAGATTTTTAATTGGTTATCAGTGTATAATTTAAACAATTACGAACAAACTGAGAAAAAATTACCCTGTGTTTGAGAGTGTAAATATATTAGCATGTAAATCACGTAGCCTGAAAGCAGTTTAATACAGTAGCTGTTAAAATCTTGCATTATTGCCACTACTGAACAAATACGAAGGGGAAAAAACAAGAAGAAAAAACTCCCATTTGCTTAAGTCAAACATAAACTTAAGAGTTTAACATAGAGAATCACATGAAAACACCCAGACATTCAAGTTGAAGAAACAAACAAGTTACACGACACTCCCTGAAAAACACTTCCAGACAACAAAACTCATGTGAGACAACAGCTGACGTCAATCAAAATTAATCAGTACTGAGTTAAACCTTAGTTGCCCAAGCTGGGTCCCAGAGGACCTAAAAGAGATGAAATGTAATTTAGTCGTGTCTGAATATAATTGGATTTTCGCCATTTTCCTGGTATTCCTCAACAGTTAGCTATCCTCTTTATCTATCGAATTACCAAAAGCCAGAACAATAATAATAACGAAATATTTTAATTTAAGTCCACAGGGGAAATGGGTCCCTAGGGACCTGGCTTGGGCATTTAAGTTATCATGATATCATGTACTGAAATAATGACAATAGGAAGCGATTCAGTTGCACCCAAACAACAGATTCATTGCATTTTTTGTAATCCTGTTGTCCGAACATCGCTTTGTTACAACCATACTGGTTACCATGGTAACACCAAGAATAGTATTTGAAACAAAACAGTGATTCTTGCATTGAAATTTTGTTGACCTTTTGTTGTTTTATGGATTGGAGTTGTGCTATTTCACAAGGTCCTTTTGAAAGATATAGGCATGTAAAATATGTGATTAGATGATGGAAGCTAAAAACCGAAGATGTTTTGCGCATCAAGCAGCCAGTCGTCTTATTCAGATGTCAGAAATGCAACAGGAGTGTCCGTGCTTCACATTCAACAAAAGAAGAGGCATTTGTCTGTGGTCAACCAAAATGCCGAGGAAAGTAATTGCGAACATGGTGAAGAGTCATGCCTAAGTATTATTTCATTTTTGATATCCTTTGCTTGTGTTGAATGTTATCATTATGTTTATGTTTTCAACTAACTGTTTCATGCATACTTAACATCGTCGTCGTTAATTTGCTTGGAACACTCAGAATTCCAGTCAGTTGGGTGGTGAGGCGAAACTTTGTATCCTAGAAGGTAATGCAATATACGTTTACACTCGTCGACATCATTTTCAAAAGTAAATGATAAATTTCGCATTGGATCCCTGAGGACCCACCTGGGGCACTAATGGTCACCTAAATCCTTGGGCATCTAAGGACTAACTAAACAAAGATGTTTCCCTAATATAGAGGCAGTTGTCCATGATCAAAACTGCACATGGAGGGAAATTTAGAGAGTATCAAGTATACGCAGAAAGAGTACTGCTTACTTACACTAGTGATATTCGACGGTAGCTTGCTTTAAAAAGTGTACTTTAACAATATGAATTGCAGATGTTATTGAGAAAAATCATAGTCAATAGAAAAGACCTGTTCTGGAAAGCACCCAAAACAACAAAACACTTAAACAACATGAATCTGGTAGTCACGTGTTGATGTGACGGTAAGGAGTTTGGCAGAAGGTAATAAAAACACTGATGTTGAAATGTTCTTTGAGGATGAAATTACGTTCTCTGTTTGCTATCAAAAACCTTACTTTTGATAACAACACTATTCGGCCTACATATATTTCCGAGGAAGATTACCACCACACTGTTTTTTACTCTAAAACTAAAGGTGCTGGTAACTTACAAGTTGGTAACATTAAACGTTCACAATTTTATGCTATGACAACAGGTCATAGTTATGCTTCAAGCTTTAGGTAATTTTGTTTAAAGCTATACACAAGGGAACATGCATTGGCGCAAAATCTTCAAAAGTTTCATTAGCCATGAAAAGCTATCAAACATTTTGCGACAAACATATCATTTAATTGAAAAGCTTTAAGCTATTTCTTACTTTTTTGTTGGACGCTGTTCATCCCTAACTTGGGACCTTTTAACACAATGTTTTCCTTAACATTGTATTTTGGGGCAATGGTGTACTGCATATTAATGGTTTGGTCATTATAGTTAAATTCACTTGCCAAAGGATTATCACATTGTCTTCCATCACAGGTTGACGAACTTCTGAAGATAGACAAAAATTCTCTAACATATTTTTGGATGTCAGTTAAGGAAATTTTTGGTACCCACAACCCAGCGTAAAAACACATGACATTGAACTCACTAGGGGATCTTTGGATAAAAGCGAGGCATCCAAACGTTTTCATCAGCAAATGTGAGAATGACATGGTCGTTCTCCAGCTGATATTCCTACGGACAAATGTTTGAAGATTCAACAGCTTTGGTGAATTTTTGAAACGATGAGTATGATGATTTCCATTTATGAGACTATGAGCTTGGCTGATCACATCAGACAGCTAATCGCCTTGTTTCTTTTATGTTGCTTCCATCGTTCGATTTTGTGGGCAAATTTTGGCATGGAACTGATCTAGTGCGAAGAAGTATTCTACGCATAGGAAATTCTCCGATATCATCAGGACTAAAATGTATTTCACATAGGTAAAACTTGCTACTCTTATACGGTCTATCTAGAACACTATCTTTGATACGCGTGTGATAAACAATTCGAATCCATTCATTTCCCATAGCCAACTTACTGAGGCAAGCCGTGAACCTTTTAGCTTGAGTAAGACATGTACCTCTATCTAAGGCAAGTTAAAAGCATTGGTATGACATACCGTTGACACGAAAGCTGATAGTCTCGATGTTTCTTTTAGTTGCTTTTATTGTCTCAACTGAGTTTGAAGAAAATAACTTTCCGTAGACTATCAGTTTGAGTCTGAAAAGATCTTTTTCATTCTCACGGCTTAGTGCTCAACTACTCTAAGAGCAGCAGCATTTACATGACATGACTAAAGGTTTCAGAAACTGAAGTTAAAAATTGTTTCCTAAAGGCTGAATATTTACAAGAGTCGGGAGAAGAAGGCATTTATGAAATAAGATAAGCTATTCAAATATGTTTTAAGTAATAAGCTAGATGATTCTGCAAATGAATTTCTTAAAAGTTTTTCCAAAGAGGTTCCTGTAGAGATGAACGGCACCGTTTAGTGAAATATCTATGCACTTGTCTACAAGTGGACGTAAACTTTGTGATGCTGATATCTTGACTTCAAAATGAGGTAAAGTTGCTGATAGTGAAAAAGGAATGATCCACTTGTAGCTGAAGGTAACCCACCAGGTTTATGTTTGACAGGTTTCCAAGTAAACAAAGTTCTGAAAGTCATTCAACAGCTTACTATGCCTAGGGAAAAATAAACCAACATAAATAAAGCTGTAAAAACGGTGAAAGACTATTTACCACAGGAGCAGAAGAAGTAAAAATCAACTAGTATTTCAATATTCTTTAAGATTTACTTTGTTCTTTATGATGTCAAAAGGATATCACCATTGTGCAACATGTCACCTTGTACTCGAATATTCAATAGTGTAGAAGTCTATGAGGATCTCAATGTCATTGAGATAAGGGCGATTTAAAAAGTTAGATGTAGGGTGTGCATTCATTTATTAGAATTACATTGTTTGTACAGTTTTTACTATCTTGTTTTGATTTTATGGTTAAGTAGGAACTTAAGAAGGTTTCTTGAAGCTTGGGCATCAAATGTCAAATATCACTGCTTTTTGACATATCCACACAGTTTGGCAATTATGATCATACCACTTAAACGGCTGCTTAGGTTCAAGTTTCTTGTTGATGAATCATTAGCATCATTCTATATTCCACATAGATTGTTTTTTGTTTCTCGTGCTTACACAAACAGAAGCCAGTGCTCCTCCTATGCAATGCTCAAGTGATACAAGCATGCATTTAAGAGCAGGCATTATGAATATATTTGCAGGGTGTCTGGATCTGTAAATGATTCAAGCAATAGCATCACCGTGCGTAAAGCTTCAAAATGGTAGTGAAGATCTTTGTCAATTTTGTACTTAGAGTGTTTTGGGCCAAAAATCTCAATAAATTTTTTACTCTCCTGATCTCTATAGTGTTTCTCGTGGACGGGAGTTTTATTTAAGATGCAAGTAGACGTTCTGTGTTGTTCCCTGCCTTTGTGACTATTTTTCTAGGTTATGAGGAGAGAGATGATAGGACGAAGTAGCATTACTTTGAAATATAGTTATTAACGTTTTCAACTGATTATTAAAACTGCTTGCTTTGATCCTAATGCTTTGGTTTTCAAAAATGCTTTGCATTAAATTTGTACAAAGTTTGTCGATACCGAGAGAAAGGAGTGTTCCGATGCGTTGAAAATCTTACAGTAGAATTTGAGCCGTTATAGGGCTTCCTTCATCCAAGATTTTGGAACACAGAATAATGAATCCATGGTTAGCCTAAGCTGTATTTACTGAGGATGCAGATCCAGGCTATTTGCTGCATAACGTTTTTAGTGGAGATACGTAGCTTAGCTACCAATCTAACGAGATTGACTTTAGAATCAAGTACATGATTGCAATGCTCCATCCTTAAATTTTCCCAGGAAGATAGACAATGTTTTTGTCTTTTTGTTTTTTATAGGTTCAGAATGATTAAAGACCCATTGAACTTACTTTTTGGAGTATGTGTGGCGATGTTGTAAAACGGTCTGTCGCATACCAAATGGTAGAGGTTTTCAAAAGGTTAATAACAAAACCTCATCTTTGCAAGGTTTCAAGATAAATACAAGTCAATGGCAATTCAAGTTGGTTTTTGAGAGCCAAGAAATATCTTAAGGTTTGTCAATAAGATATTACCTGCCTTAGCACGTATCAAGGCTGTTGTTTGCTTCACGTATGACATAAAGTATGGAGGCAAGTGAACAACCTTGTTATACTCCTCAGCCTAGTTGGCATGGTGTCTGCAGGAAACACTTAACTTTCACTTGTCTGTACGTATCTTGGTACAAGATTGTTATCAATATCCTCAGAGTGGGTCCAAAACCTATTTGCTTCAGGCACCCTGGAAAATATCTGCGAGTAGCTCTGTCAAATGTCTTTTTGGTCAGCAGATAGGAAGCACTTTGGTTTTGTGTGTTAAATGCAATAGCATAGCCTCTTGCAAATGTACAAATGGATGTTTTGCATAGGTTTCAGCACTCTAGAAGGATTCCACAATGGTGCATTTTACATTGTTGCTAAAGTCATCAATAAAATATGAAAAATGCAACATCCTAAAATTTGTCTAAGAGTGCATGAGACAAATATTATAGATCTTGGTGGGGATCGAAGTTGGGAGATAGTGAAGGTCATGTTTCGAATGAGGAAAAGACACGTGTGAACTACATGAGATAATATTGTCACGCGCTTTACTTATGTCGATCCAATCTAGACAGCTTCAAGTATCTGGCTCGGAAAGAAGGTAAACCTTTAGTCTTTGGGATCGTAGTGCCTCCAATTATCTGTGTTCATGTGTTCATTAAAGTTTGTGGCATTTTAATCGATCACAATGAGAAGGTGTTGGATTCTTGTCCTGAAAGCGCTTTATTATAATATTGATCCCGTCATCATGCTTGCTGGATTAATGTTATGTTGTAAGGGTGTTGGATTACAAGTGTACTTTTTCAAAGATTTAGGTTTCTTGTATGGCTAGTGCCAGATGATGTATAAAAACCTTTAAGAAAAGGTAATTAACTAGCATAAGACATGAGATTAGAAAGTAACTTGCTTTGTTAGTGTGAGTTACCTTTGTGTTAGCAAATGATCCTAAATGCTTCCTTCTTGCACTTTCAACTCCACCTATGCTCATTCTAACCCCAGCCAAAATGGAGAAATTTGGGCGTAGTGTCAAAAATCCGCGAATAATAAATGAAACAGGAAAAGCAGATTGAACTTTAATGTCATATGGTTGTCACGGGAAGACATTAGCAATCATCAAATTACGAAAAAAGAAAGCTTAAAGTGAAAAAGAGATAATTTGTATATTATTAGCAACAAATGCAAAAAGAATGAAAGAATCCTGTTATCAGAGAGGAATAACAGCACAAGTGCTGGAAGATACAGAAACTTACAAGGTGAATATCTTGAGTGTATTTTGAGGAATTGGAGGTAGTAACATGTAACTAAGAAGGATGGGTTTGACCTGTTCTGAACATCATGTGAGCGGAATTAGCATGGTGTTAAGAAACAGGCGGTCATTCCACTGACTGCATAAAAACCGGCCGTCAAAGGTATAATTATAGCATGTTGTTGGCTAAGGCATGTAATGAGCTCAAAACTCTAACATCAAAGAATTATAAGACCCGATCACTTTCCAACTTATGAACAAGTCATATGCAGTAACATAAATTCAATTCATATTTTTCTTAAGTAGCACTAGTTATAATCAAGTTTGCAAGGACTAAAAATACTAATAATCGCCTTGAAAATTTGCGACATTGCGCTAAAAACATACTAAAAAGCTTTTTTCGTCCGAAACTCTCCAGAGTATGAGACGTCAGAAAGGAAAGTATATGTACGTGGCAACCTAATTATACGAAACATGTAGCAAAACTTGCCGATTCTAGACGAAACATAGAAAGAGAAAATAAAGAAACAAAACATTATTGGAAGAGTCCAAGTGACAAAACGAACTCTTTCTGCCTACAGAGTACTTGTTTCCTGTTTTAATGTAGATATACTCTAATACACTTAGATGAAAGGATGATCTAGCTATGCCAATTATCCGAGGATTTACGTCCTTATACATTTTGGCGCATTTCGAATCTTCTAGCAAATGTTGGCCTATTGCAGAATCGCATGTTTTGGCAGTCATTTTCGCTTTGCAAGCGACTGATGGGTGTTCTCTAGGAGGAATTGATCCTTGCCGTACAGTGGCTAGAACATGTTGTTTGATCCTGTCACCCAATCTTTGAGAAGTGCGACCTACATACCGAGCTTCACATTGTCACAAAAAATTCATATGCTACTAAGCTTTTTTATGTGGCAGATACACAATTCTTGTGAATGGATGGCAAGAACTGTGTTTAATAAGATGTCTAATCTGTGTTTCTATTAAAAAAGCTGTAGCTAAGTGTCTCTCTGCTGTGAATGCAAGAATTGTTTTCACGAGTAGGAAGATCTTGCCATCCATCCAATTTTCAAGGCGATTTTCAAGTTTTGTACTACAAAAAGATAGTACAAATACTGATCTAGAAGGCCAGTGGAGAAATGTCTATATGTGTAGTTTCTTTACCCTAGTTCTTCCTTCTTTCTATGTCTTTCCATGTATCTTGTCTTTGTTGCTTTCCTTATCTATATTCTGATTGTTTGTTCCTGTTCTCGTTTGCTGCCAGTCCTCCTTTGCTTTATACGCAGTACCTATCTAGAACCTGTTCCTCTATAGGTCGCATGACTGAGGTCTTGTAGGCCGAAAATTCGTGAACGGATCGTTATCTCCTTCACAAGGGCGTTGAAGTTACAATTTTTTTCTACCTAAATGTCCGAGAAGCAATAGTAGAGAATACGTAGATTGCCATCGAATGAGGACAAGGGTCACAAAAGGGAACGTTTTGCACAAACTTGTGCTGTAGATCGAGTATTAAAGCGACAAGTGTAGCGATGCTGCAGGGCTGACAAGAGGAAATGTTGTTGTAAGAGGAGGACACTGAACTGAAGTACGATCTAGTCGATGCAAAGATGTTGTACCATTTTGTATAGGGCCTGAATGGGATAATGACTACGCCTGTATGGCAGAAATTTGTGTAAGGATGATAAAGTTAAATATGACGATAATGTATCCAATCAAATAGAGTACCAAAATAATCTAACCAGCCAGAATGAAGGTATAAAAACAAACGAGAAATCGATTAATTCACCAAAGACAACATTGATAAACAATAAAGCACAGACACGTGACCTTCTTTATTTTATTTTCCGCTTGAAAAGCAAAATGCCTACTTTTTTAACTTATTTCAATTCGAGTCTGATTAAAAAAGATTAAAGTAACGGAGAAATTGATCATTGATGTATATTGTATAGATTTGCCAGGCAATTTAGGTTGGGTAAACGCATGCTGTTACCTTGAAAAGGAAAGTTTCTGCAACATTTAAGATCGAAACGGACGAATATTTTGCCTAGAAATAACCATTTATACATACTATCATTCGATCAATTACTATAGCAATGCTGATACCATTTTGTCAAGAATCTAATTTCCAAACCTTATGCCCTGTTTTGAATAATGTTGGACTCTCATAACTTTTTAATTCAAAGAAGATAAAGTTGATAAATAACAGTAAATATATAAACACATGTTAGCAGCAGAGAATAAAAGGAGAAATAAGATCTTAAGCTGAGTCAAAGAGCAATACAATGAATCAAAGCAAAGTGACGATTAAGCGGCAAGGGAAAGAAAAGAATAAGAAACAGAAAACTAAAATTCATAATTGATGCAAAACAATATAATTAAAATGAGTACCAATTAGTCAGCAAAAGCAAACTAGAGGAAGCAATATAGAGTCATGGATGACGACACAAGCTGCTAATTATATGCTATTATTCGCTTTTGCTAGTTCTGGATTAATTTATATACAAGGTTTTGCTAAATAAATGGAAACTGTACAATTTTTTGTTTCTTATTCAAGCAAACTCAAAAAGCTGAAAGTTCTTACAAATTACGTGAAACTTTACTTTATGAAAGGGTAAAAGTCAAATTTTGGATCAGCCAATAAATAACATGGCATCTTACGACGCACAAGAGTCAGCTACAGCATCCCCGCTCCTTGACCCAACTAACTACTGGTCAAGCATCAACTTTGACTTGGAGCAAGCGTCCTTTGCTGTCGCACGCAAACTCTGGCCTCACATTTCATACACACTCTCTCGATGAAATTTCTCTTTACTATCTCCGGCTCTTTGCCTGATTTAGAATCTGCGTGCCTTTCATCGACATTCTAAGAGCCTATTGTTGCAAATTCTAATGGAAATAGTTCAAGTGCAATGTAGTTTTACTACAGAGCTTTTGCATTAACAATCTTAAAGGCCTTGCCATGTTCCTAGGTGTGCCATTTTAAGAGCAAAACCTTCTCAAGCAATATTCAAAAGTGGGAGTATTACAATCCTCTAAAAGGTTAGCCCAAACAACAAGACACAAGGCAATATGCACACTTTTCATACCGCCATTACCATCCTTGGCAAACAATGGATCTGAAAAGTTTATCCCTCTATTCTGGAAGAGCAAAGATTCAATTACTCTAAAGTCTACGAGATATGATTCTAGTGGTGACTTCAATTCCTTCCCTTCCATCCTTCTAGCATTTACTCATTACCTTCTTTACTTGTCACCTGTCTTGTGGTACCCAAAATCATTTGTTGTAGCTCAGCTAACCAAGAACGACATTTATTGTGCTGCACTCTCTCATGACAATCCTTAATGAACAGCTCTGTTTATGGGTGGCTTTGTGGGAGACATATAGGGAATTCACTTGCAAATTCTTAGTCTGACTTCCCTAACCTTCCATTGATAACCGAAACTTTATTCTCAACGACTAAACCCAGTCACACTGATAGCTTTTTATCATCTTTGCCACGCATTGAGTGTCAAGGACTAAATATTTTCTGCAGATTCCACTTGATCTCACAGTCAGTTTACACACCTTAATCGTTGATGACAGTCTCTCCTCTTTCAACTAACCAACAAATCTTGACACGTATGCTGTTACCCAGAGTAATTTGACTAATTTCATATAACTGTTTATACCAATTACCTTGCTCACTCTTTTTTTCTCTTTATTTTTAACCTTTATTACAATAGCTTTTTCCTTCTCTCTACACTAACCCCTAAAGAATCCTGGTGGACTGAAATCTTAACCATTCCGGGCCTCTCCACCATAATTTACCATGCTTCAAGTGATAAACTAAGTTTCGCTAATTAAATTGTACACATCAATGATGGCAAGGCTTGTTGATAATGGCATATTGGACACTTGTTGCTGTCATTTACTAGCTTAATTAGATCATTCTTAACTTAGTATAAAAGAAATTAAAATTCATGATATTATGTTTTATTGATTCTGTGTGCTTATTGCTTATTTTGTACCAACAATGACGGAATTTATTACAATACTGTTGTGTAGAGAAATTATGGTTATGCAGGCAAAGGCCTGCGAGGGCCTTGTTTAAATCTCGATAAAATGTATTTAAACTAAGGTAAAAGATCTACAAAACCAAGCGAGCAAGTTAAAAATGGCCGTAGAATTCAACAGTGTGAAGGGTAGACTCCTTCTTATGACTAAATAATCCCAAGAAGCAGGAACTCACCAAAGAATACAACGAACTTTACCTTTGCACCATGAGTAAGTGATTTCTTTTGGAAGAAAACAGGGAATTCTATATTTCTACAGAAGGTATTTCTACATCTATCATTTACGTCAATTTGGATAGCATTGAGCAAGCAAAATATTTCAACATTAACTGCGTGGATCATTACAATGATTTCTCAGTAATATGAAGAGACAATTAAAGATCGACAAAATAGTTGAGAAATACTCTCACTTGATCAATCAATATGTGGATAAGCATAACTGTAGCCGAAGGTACAATGTGAGGCCCCTAGGCGTGGAAGATTCATTGAATTCAAAGGAAACCTGGGATGATTCAGAAAATTTGTTTAAAGTCAAAGAGCTATTAAACATAAAGGATGAGCTCAACATTGAGAGAGCTCATTGTGTTGGCAAATTTCAGAAAAGATACACAGGCACAGATCGAAGAACGATACCAGCAAAACCAAGACCTGTTATTACTCTTGGAAGCAAAAGCAATTAGTTGCAAAGGCTGCACGTGATATTAGACCAAATGGCTACAGGTTTGTTGATGATTACAGTAATTTAACACTTGCAAGGAGAAAAACCCAGCTTCCAGATTTGATAAAAGCAAGGAATGAAGACAAAATAGACTATTTTTTATGATAGACTTGTGGTCTAGACTCCAAGACCAAGAGTTAGGCAACAACCAGATTTAGAAGAAACTGACATTACTTTCAAATCTTAAATTTGGTTTGGTAAAGTCAATTCACTAGTTTAAAACTTGTTTTCATTTTTACATTTTTATATACAATTTGTGTTAACCTATCTTTTTCCTTAAGTCTATTTACATCCCCTACCAATGGCTATAACTTCTGAATATCGCTGTGGTATTTGTTACAAAAATGTCAACAAAAATTATAAATCTATTCAATATGATCAATGCAACCTCTGGATTTACATCAATTGTTACAAAATATCCGATACTGAATATAAAATATTACGTATCCAACCTAATAACATTCCAACGTTTTGCACCAATTGTATAATACTTGAACATGGACACATTCTTCCCTTTACTCATCGAATAATGTAGATTTACTAACAATATATAACTTTCATTTGCCATCAATGACTGAACCTCCACTCTCATTTGAAGATATATCTCAACTTCCCAATTTGCCCAATCTAAGTGATTATATTATTGATGAGCATTTACCTCAAGCAATTGATTCTCATTATGTTACTCTATCTGAACTCTCTTTGCTACACTGTTCTTTTTTTTTGTTATTGATACTAACATAAGAAGTCTTTCCCTACACTTAGATGAATGAATTACTTTGTCTATCCAATCCTCTCTATACCCAGATATCATTGGAGTCTCTGAAATATGACACTCTTTACAATAAACCCATATGCACTAATGTTAAAATACAAAGTTAGACACTTTACAAAACTTCATCTTCTAGTCCAAATGGTGGCGTTGGTGTATATGCTAAATCATTACTTAAAGTGGACCTACACCTTTTTCGCTTTTAACTTGTTTGGGTATATTGGGGTCATAGAAATCAATTGTCAATGTTATTTTGCTGTTTTCTGTGGCCAAAAGCACATAGAACGTCCCGAAAAATCTAGTTTCGTATGCAGGACCGCGCACTAAGGGGGCTGGGTTGGAGTGCGAATATGACGTCTTAGCAGGAACGGGTAAATTTGTAAACAAAGATCGGTTGGACATTCTTTATGGTGTTTATGACCCTTCCTAGCCCTCCC
>JANTCA010009558.1:0-27939 GCA_024741275.1 Chironex yamaguchii | reverse complement strand
GTCTTGTTTTGTGTCGTTATCGTCTTTGTGTATTGTTACATTTCCCGCTTATTACTGTTCTGGATTACTGTATTCCCATTAGGTGTTCCGCCTCTTGTGCTATTATCTAAACACATGTTCTACCTTTGTGTTATTGTAATATACCACTAGTATTTAAACTTATAATTGTAAAGTTGCTGTTAAGCTGTAACTGATGATGGATAAGGTATATCAGAAACATGTCTTACAAACTTAACACAATAGTCGTGTTTATTAAATGTCTTACTAACCTAACAATTGTATTGTTAGTTAGTTGCCCAATGCAGAGTATGGACGACTGAAACGTTCGCTACGATGCATATATTATACGGGGCTACTATGGAACCCCACGAGGTGTGGAGCAGCTACCCAAGGGAGCTACTTTAATGCCAACGAGGCGTGGGGCAATAGATTTTTCATTCCGACTTTATTACTAGATCTACCAAACAAAGTAGGAATTCTTTTGTTTTAGTTCTTTGAATGACAGATGCTTTTATTTATGGGCTTTAAAGCACTCTTTTTTATACGGTTTTATAAACGAGATAATGCATTTGACATTTTACATATCAAACATTTGTGCATGTGCTTCTGTAGCCGAGCTGTAGTCTATTATATTGCAGCTCCTGTAAGAATGACTTTTCCCCTTGACCTCATTTCTTCGTGTTTATTAACACCTTCCCTTTCTGCCTCAAACATGTTAAGAGTTAACAGGCAACAATGGCAACATGATAACGTCACACAAAAAGACAGAAAGACAGTTGGTATCTCTCTCAAATAGGCACATCCACTGCATATAATTCCCGTTCTAACTGACAAAGAAAACAATATCTCAAAAGAGAATCACCATCAGAAGATTTTAAAACGATACATTTTGGATCGTCTTGAATAAGCGATTTACATGAGACGCTAAACACGCGCTAATACACTACCAAATATAAGCAAGTTTTACTGCGCATGGTTGCTTCAAGAGTACAGTTTTGATGTCCTGTTCTCGGTTTGGCAGTTGTTGCGATTTTCTACACCACTCTCTTAATATAGCCATTCCAGTTGAAGGTTCCATTATAACTAGACGACACGAAAAGACAATCATTTAAGCTTAAATTGATATTACAAAAAGCCTGATAGGTAAAGAAAAACAATGTGTAAATCAAGACAAACCTGATACGTATTGCCAGACGAGATATGGATAAAGAGAAGCCTGATAGGTAAAGACAGACGAGCTCTAGATCAAGGGAAGCCTGATAGGTACAGACAGACGAGCTCTAGACCTAGAGAAGCCTGATAGGTACAGACAGACGAGCTCTAGATCTAGAGAAGCAAAAATGGAACAATATTATATTATATTCGAGCCAACATACTTGATAAAGCGAGAATATAAAGACTATCTTACCCGAAGAAGTCGGTGTAGAATGAGTCCACGGCATAAAACTCTCCATAATCTTCCATAAAGCTGGCAAGAATATCAATTTTATCATTTCCTCTCTTCACATACTCTTGTTTAATCAGACCTAATCCTGCCATGTTCGGTGCATCGGAGCTTGTGTCGTCTATGATGAAGTAATCTCCCAGTTGCATGTGGTTATGAAAATATTCCATACAACCAAACAGGTTAATATGCGCATCTTCTGAAACAACCCATGGATGAGGCAATCCCTGGTAATGGATGATAAGACATAAAAAGGAATTACAAACCATAACAGAAAAAGATTTACCAACTTTAATGGCTAGTACACAGCAGAATAGTGTGTATCATACAACTGTGTAGCTAAAGTAATGTTTGGGCAATCTTTTTGTGGAAGAAAACTTATAAAAATGTCGCCAAATATCCATACTTTCTTTTGTGAGGAGTCGTACTCTAAAGAGTCAGATGAAAGAAGTTATGTTTTTAGCTCAATGAAGATTTTCAAGTAAAGAATTCCGCAGAGCTTTCTGTATTTCACTTAGATCACCTTATAGCATAATATTTAAAAATCACCCTGAAAATTTGCGACATTGCGCTAAAATCATACTTAAAAGCTTTTTTCGTCTGACAATCTTCAGAGTATGAATCGTCAGAAAGGAAAGTATATGTATATGGCAACCTTTTTTATACGAAACATGTAGCAAATCTAGCCAATCATAACCAAGAAAGGAAACAAAGAAAGAGAAAATAAAGAAATATTACATTATTGGAAGAGTCCAAGTGAAAAAACGAACTCTTTCTGCCTACAGAGTACTGGTTTTCTTGTTTTAATGTAGACAGACTCCAATATACTTAGATGAAAGGAATATCTAGCCTTGCTAATTATCCGAAAATTCTCGTCCTTATACATTTTGTCGCATTCTGAATTTTCTATTAAATGTTGGCCTATGGCAGAATCGCATGTTTTGGCGGTCATTTTCGCTTTGCAAGCGCGAGATGACTGTTCTCTAGGAGGAATTGGTGCTCGGCGTACATTGGCTGGAACATGTTTAGAGAATATTTCCTTTGCATAATACAGAATTAATTCAAGTACCAAAGTTTTAGAAGCTATCGCTAAAGTCATCATTTTTACTTCAATAACATGTGTAAAACGTGAGGAGTTTAATAGATAAGGCAGGAAGGGAGGTTTATTTAAAGTTTCTGTTGGAAAGGAGGGAGTATTAGAGAGAGAAGCTTCATGGAAAAGGTTCTTAAAAGAGCTTTTACGGTATTGATTTTCTATCGACCCTTCAATAATACTGGTACCTTTTTATTATGAGCGTAAGAACAAAGAGAACACTTGTAGGGTATATGGTGAATTGCGGTATGATGTTCTTTTCAATGAGAATAATTAGAAGAAATAATACAAGGCATGCATCACATAAACGCTCGTACCAACACTTTAATCTGCTAGACTAAGCAGAAAGGTTCTCATTCGCCAATATTTTTGGCAAACAGCATTGACTTGATAGAACGGTAAAAATGCAATGTTGTGCATTGTAGTGTAAGCGGATCACAAAAAAGTCGTCTAGATTCTATATTGGGCGATTGAATAACAATGCAGTTTTTGCGTAAAGAAATATGCTATTCTAAGTAAATACCCTTATTGGCGGCATCTCCTTCCCTATAAATGCAAAAAACACAATAGCACAATTGAAGAAATTAGATTACGTACAAGCCCTCCAGCTATCATAACTTTCCTGTTAAAGTAGATATATTATATATATATTATATATATATTAGATATATATTATATATTTGCACCAAGCCACAGAAGCAGATACCGATAGCAAACTCTAGAGAACTGACTACCTTTCGTCAACAACAAACTTATGAACTCATTGCCACACCTACATCAACCATGGTGTTTATGTCTGAGTTCCCATTTTAGTCTACGCAATTTTTTGTCTTCATGACAACCAATGATTTGCCATCTGACAAACATCACATTTCGTTAGGACAATACCTCTGCTGCCTTGCAAGCCTTAACACATTGCATTCAATATAATGAACACATTTTCTCTATTTATTCAAAATAGATGGCCGATGAAAGTTACACGTCTGCATACCTTTAACATATCTATGGGAAATTCCTTTTCTATTTTATTGCAGTCTCCCTTCACAAATGTGACTCCCTTGGTCTCTTTGGCCTTTGGATGTAAAAGTGAATGATCAATATCCAGAGAATAAATATGACAAGGCAATCCGTAAATTTCCATTGTATCAGCCATCCAAGCTGCACATGCTCCAGAGAAGGTTCCGATTTCAAAGATGGTGCGTGGCTTTTCATGCCATAGCAGCTGCTGGTAGATAATAAGGTCCAGTGGATCTTTCATAATTTGCATTCCTCGCCAAAGGGTTCTGTATTTTCCTTGATTAAAACAATATAAAGTGAAAGGAAAAAGCTATTGCATTAATTCTATTTCTATCTATCATTATGTTTTCACTGCTATAAATACATATCTTTTGAAGATAGGCTTTAATATCTATTCAGGCAATTTTATCAGATGTTTTCTCCTTGGAATCTTTCTGATAAACTTTAATACGAGACTGTTCACGAAAGCGAGTCAATAGTGATGGTTGGTTGACTGAATATAGCATACAAGATGGAAAGTTTGATACTTACAAAAGAAACGAGAAATGAAAACAATCTATGGAGTGTGTAACGTTATTTTCTTCTCGATTTTACTTATTTTAGGTGAAGAAGATCTGAAGATCTGATATTTATCAATTTGTTCTCATTCATTAATTTCTACCAGGACAATAGGTTCAAGTGCCCTATCACCATCAAATGCGTTAATGCGAATTCTCTGGAATACATGTTTTGCTCTGGAATTTTTTAAAAGCAATTCAACCTCGTTAATAGACACCTCCCTGTATTGGACGTCAATTTGGTGCACTCATAACCATTATCCAAGAACTCGTTATGCGGACCAAAAGCTTGTTAGGTTGTAAAATGAGAGTTGTGTTTGTTCCATTATTCTTTGGGCACGTAATACATGAGTAGGTTAAAATAATTTTACCTACTGTCATCATTTTTCTAAGACATCCAATTGGGATGGCTAAAAAATAATCTAATCAAGCATATTTAATCCCAGGCTGACCTCGCCAAAATAGAAAATACCCAAATATCATACCTTTGCATATATAACGCATGTTATCTGCAGAAAAAACACTCCTCTTTTCTCTTTTTGGGAAAGGTTCAAAACGATCCTTTGTTAAACTTTCATGAAGTATACCATCTATTTCACCATGTAATTCTTTGTAATTTGTTGGATCGTGCAAAATCATTTCTTTGCGTATTCTTGAATCACCTTCAGTACTTTTCTTTTCCTTTACTTCTTGTGTACACTTTTTAACGCTTTTGTAAGTCGCCATCCTTGTAACTAATAAAACTAATTTAAAAGATAGTACGATTAATCACTGATTTCATTAAAAGCTTATCCTTCAGTTACAACAGCGCGAGGTAAACTTGAAACGTGCTTATAACTTGAATGGAATGAAACCAAGTTGTTCCTTTGGACAATGCTGCTTGATCCGTTTTCTCTAAAGAGTGAAGCACTGAACAAGTGTATTTCCTTCATAAACCAAAAATGGTTGATACCGTTCCTGCGTAATTGGAAACACGCTTATGGATTGCTTTGTTCAAGATATGGATAACTTACGCAAATGGCGCCGTGAAATGGAAATTTGTTTTCTGTTTTCACTCTCTCAAAGACAGTTTCCTTTGTTCACGGTAAATACTACACATTGCTAACCATACGATTATGTCAGAGTGCATAGCCAACCATAATGAAATACGAAGAAATGATTTCCTGAACAACTGAATCAAATTAAAGAACTGTACAACCACTTGACAGAGCCCGTCAGTTGATATAGTTGCTGGAGCCTTTGTCTTACTCTTTAAGGCGAGGTTATTTGTTTAAATGGTCCGCGTACTATGAATAGTTTATTCCTCTACAGGTGATAATAGTTGTTTTGTGGTTCTATTTCAATACAATTTCCTTCTCGTAAGCTAATAAGAATTGGGCTATTTAGACTTGCGGCTGAAATGCACTAACGAGCTTTTGTTTTTATAATTTCGGACATCACATTCTTTATAATTCTCTGAAACGTACCACGCTTTGTTTACTCAGATGGTATCGAAAACAACACCAGTCCGTTTTAGTGGCCTCATGCTAGCAGCTTATTTTGGTCTCTTGTGTAAACATATTGTCAACTCTTTTCTTATTTTGGTAATGGTGCCCCTATTAAACTTCTTTGCTCATTCAACAACCTTCACATATGCTTTGTAGCTTACCGAAATATTAAGACTACCTTTGTTTACATATTATATTTATCGCACAATCGTATTCAGAGACCCCTTTTAAACAAGAGGATAATTTGTACTCTATTTCTGATACCAATTGTGGTGACAACAGCAATTCGCCTTTTGTCGACCTTCTGCTTTTTGTTAGCCCGTTTACACAATGTTGGTAACATGCTGGCACGAGAAGGTGTCAGTCTCGATCAATTCCGATTGGCAAGCCAGTACAGGTTCATTCCCGTATGATAACAACGTCGTATTAACTGGCCATACCTGCATGGTGACGGCATGATCTCATGAATCTTTCGCAATAAGAAAAATAATGCAGACGGTAAAGCAATAAAAAACACACAGTAAAACAGTGATGTGACATGTATCTGCCTTCTGACCCCGAGGGTATGTCTTGCTCCTCAGAACACACCCTAGTTCCGTTTTGTCGTCAGGAAAAATGAGTGTTTCCTGCAACTCAGGCATTGATCGTTTCCTTGTTTGGAGTGGGATAGGCATCAAGACATCAATCAAAATATAAATATTTAAAGACCTTTTGCCCTGGAAGGTCAACGCCTTAGAAGGAAGGCACTATTTAAGACTAGAACGACTCCCAATCCGACGGAGTTGAAGCTGGAGATGACGGACGCCCAACCTGTTGTAGTCCACCAGTCATCTTCCTGGAGGGACTTTGCAGCAAAAGAAGCATGTTAGTCGCCTTCTGGTCCTTTTAAGCAAGACCGTACTCTTCCAGTTGCCTTTCATGCTCAAGATGCGTCTTTCCTTGAGCCGACGATCCTCTTTTGTGATCACGTGATCTTAAGTGGACTCTTAAGTATAGACTTCGTTAATTTCAATTTTATTAAGTGAACTTAATTAGTTTAAACCCAATTAACTTAAGTAAATGTATATCTTTATTTTATTAAACTTCTTTGTGTTAGCTGGGTTGTTAATTTATTTCTAAATCTGTTACTATTAGTGTTTGGTCAGTAGGAGATCGGTTTTCTTCGTCTCTCATAATCTGGCTAAATGCAACCATAACAGATTCTTGGGGGTCTGTCCGGGAGTTAAAAATTTAGTTGCATGACTCTATATGTCCCACAGGAGGAAAAGCACTTAAGTATTAGTATTTGGGTGTTTGCTTGCTTTTGTGCCTTGTGGGCAGTGTTGTTATTGCACCATATTAAAGTCCAGTATTAGATGATTAGCGTTAAGGTGACGGTGAAGTTATATTTTGCATGTCAACGGATTAATATTGGTGTGTTTGTACTGTTTTTCGCAAACGTACGAATTAGGGTGAACGAGCCTTACATTTGCTTTGTCCTTTCCCTTCTACACTTATTGAGGTATTTTGGTACGTTTTTGGTTTGCACATTTTGGTACCTTTTTTGGGTTATACCTTCAAGTACCCTATTGGTTATACACTTTGGTACCTTTTTATGTTATATATCATGGTTACTTTTGAGGTAGTTTTTGCAGATGGTGGTGTGCTTAAGGACAAGTTGTGTGCATTGGGTAAGGCCGTTATTAGTTGTAGTACAGTATCTTGAGGTGGAAGTTAGTCCCTCGAATAGAATAATGCCCTTGTTGAAACTAGTTTAGGATAGGTTAACTGAAAGGAATATGTTTAAAGCAGAGGAGAGCATCGTAAGTCAGGTATCAGACATGCGACAGGACCATGAAAAAGAGAATGGTAGTAGAGCTGCATCCTCTGTAGAAGAACTTAGGTTAGAGCTGCACAGTATAAGCTAGAAGAACTCAGAATGGAGCATGAGTGTCGTCTAGAGGAATAAAGTTGAGGCAGCTACAAGCAAATCGACTTCCGACTGAAAGACCTCGTCATTCCGAATTTGATCTGACAAAACAAATTCAACTTGTGCCACGTTTTCAAGAAAAAGAAGTGGACAAGTATTTTCACTGTTTCGAAAAAATTGCGTCTACTCTGGCTTGGCCACAGCAATATTGGCCACTATTGTTACAGAGTACGTTAGTAAGTAAAGCATTAGAAGTTTACTCTTATTTTACCCTTGAGTAGAGTGCAGATTACAGTGTTGTAAAGAATCTATCCTTCAGGCATACGACTTGGTTCCAGAGGCTTATCGCCAGAAATTTCGTAATGCCGAAAAACAAACCAACCAAACGTATGTTGAGTTTGCACATGAAAAGGATAGATAGTTTGGTCGATGGTGTTTGTCTCAAAAGATCAATGATGACTTTAAGAAGCTACGCCAACTTATCCTTTTAGGGGACTTTAAAAGGTGCATCTCTAAAGAAATTAAAGTTTACCTAGATGAAAGAAAAGTTGAAGAGTTTAATGAAGCAGCAGTATTAGCTGACGATTATTCACTGACTCACAAAATTAATGCTGAAAAGCTACAGTGCCAAAGATCCTCGGGCAAGGAACACCCTATTCAAAATGGTAACAGTTAAGTGGCATTTCAGAAGCACAGTAGTCGCGAAGACGACCAGACCAAAACAAGCTTTGATACTGGTACCTCTTCCACAAAAAATTCTGCAAGGGGCAATGACCCCACCTGTTTTTATTGCAAGAAACAAGGGAATCTTATGTCCAATTGTTTCAAACTGAAGAAGAAGAACCATACCGACGACTCTAGCCCATCAGTAGCATTAGTACAACAGAGAAAGTCAAGTTCATTAAGACACAAATATTGCAGACGACCCATTAAGGATACTAAGCGGGGTGAAGGGTCTGGGACGCTACCCAATAAAACGAGCCAGTAGGACGGATTTTTGTCCAATGTCGAATTTCATCCTCTGGTGAACTAGGAACTGAACAGACAATTGTTGCCTTGCGAAACACTAGAGCAGCCCAGTCATTACATTTATCTGGTATATTGCCTTCCAGAAAGGAGTGTGCTGTTGAGTTCACGGTCCTTATTCAGGGAGTCGGAGAGGGCCATATGTCCGTCCTACTTCGCGAGATCCATTTGGACTCTGACCTTACTAAGGGGCCAGTTCTTGTAGGAGTACAGTTGATGCTCTCTAATTCGACGCTCCGTAATTCGATAAGCTCTCTAATTCGATCAAATTCAAAGTCACCGTCAAATTTCCTTACTAAACTCTCATAAATGAAGCTCTGTTATTCGACATTATCTAATTTGATAAGCCCTTTAATTCAATGAAAATTTTAGGTCCCGACGAGGAAATTCGCTCTCTAATTCGATTTCTAGAGTGCAAAAAGGCCCTAAGCATGGTTTCGAATTTCAAATTTTCGTTATCGCATTTCGAATTTTCTTTCCTTCAATTTTTCCAATACGAAACTTTTTTTAAAAACACAAGTCAAAACAAGCTAACATGACAAGCCAGAAAATGGCGACTGCACCTCAAAAATGCAGTAGGAAAGAGCTCAGTTTAGAACTTGAATACAAAGCATTGTTAGAATTAGAAAAAGGCAAAACCAGCAAAGAAGTTGAATTACTGTTTGATGTTCCACAGAACACAGTTTCTACATGGAAGAAGAACAAATCCAAAATAGTTGAAGCATTTCAAAAAGGCAGTGCTGCAACCAAAAGGGTCAAAACAGACAAATTTGATCAAATTAATACAGCTATTCTTAAATGGTTCAGACAAATGCGGCCAGAAAATGTTCCACTCAATGGTGTCATGATCAAGGTGAAGGTTCTATTCTTTGCAAAGGAACTGGATGTCGAAAACGTTCAAGCTTCAGATGGATGGCTAGGGAAATGGAAAAAGGTAGGTTTAATCGAATACTTCATGTATTTTATTTCAAAAAAGTTACAAAAGCTTAGGTAACCGTTCCCTCAAAATATCCATGTACTTTTCTTTGGCTGAAAACTCCAGTCGACAAGGAAGTTTCATTCCCAATTCATCTTTTTCGTTTACAGCTTTCTTGACAGTGACCACTATTTTGCAACTGTTGTATTTTGAAGCTTTTAGAAAGAAATGTATTGTCTTTGCAAATTTTCCTGACCGTCCAAGAGGAAGGTGGCCAATGACAAACTCTTTCCCTTTTTGATAAACAGCAACAGCATATTTATCTTTCAAATTATCAGGCTCCATAGATACATCTAGTTTTCAACAAGTGAAGGAGCCCATATGTCTTTGTATGCATGGTGACCCATGACAAAAGCATCTATGTTATAACATTTTGTGTGGAGGAAAACATTGCAAAAGAATTGGAAACCAATCTCGAAAAATTGAAGAACAACTTCAGTCTGGATTATCAATTGACACCTGAGAACTTGTAGATGTTAATTCACAAATTTCCGTCAGTGGAGCCTTGACCGATGTTGACATAATTGCTGAAATTTCCGGGAAGTCTGTGGGCTCAAGTGATGATGAATCCAATGATGATGAACCAAATGAGACACCACTTGCGAAGCCATCACTCAATGATGTATTGACCGCTATTAACACATTAGAAAATTATAGTGTATTTTCAAAATTTGGAAATGATGTAATGGCTGCTTTAAAAAATGTAAACAGGGCTGTTGATTTGGAAATCATGCTAAACAAAAAGCAATCAAATATCGAAGATTTTTTCCAGAAATCTTAGGTCTCCAGGAAAAACCTTCAGTATTTGCACTGCAAAATACTGAATAACGAAAATTGTCTTCTTTCTTTGCGAGTGCTAAAACATTCCACTCTCTAATTCGATATTTTCTCCTTGACTCCTAAAAAATTGAAGTAGAGAGACTTCCCCTTATTCGATAAGCTCTCTAATTTGATGAAAATTTCGTCCCCCTTGAAAATCGAATTAGAAAGCGTCAACTGTAGTTTCATCATTACCAATTGAAGGGGTGTCACTTTTATTAGGCAATAATATTGCTGGAGACAAGGTGTGGCCAGTTACCAAAGTTAACGTGCAGCCAACTGAAGATCAGAAGACCAAGGCATTGCAGGAGGAATTTCCAGGTATCTTTCCCGCATGTGTTACCACTAGATTGATGGCTGCTGAGCAAGCAAAGCAGGACACAGAGGTGTATGGTTTTGGAGATTCGTACCTGAGACTTGTGGTTGAAAAGGACCAGGAACAGGACTCAGATAACCCTACAGAGATGGATACGAGGAAACAGGATTCCGACTTCGACAGGAAGGCTAAAGTGTCAGACAGTACACCAGTGTCACCAGAATTGATCATGTCACGTTAGTGGAAAACCAACAAGATGACCGCGAGCTGATGGAAATTAAGGCTAAGGCATTGTCCGGGAAAGAGATGGAGACTGTACCAGTCTGCTACTTTTGACAAGCGGGAGTATTGGTGAGAAAGTGGTGTTTGCCCTATGTAGCAGCAAATGAGGACTGGTCTGTTAGATGCCAGGTGGTGGTACCATCCAAGCAGAGAATAGGGATATAAAAGCTCGCCCATGCGCATCCACTTGCTAGTCATTTAGGTGTTTGGAAAACAAATTACAAACTCTTGCAGCATTTCTACTGGCCCAGCATTCACAAAGATGTTGCTGAGTTGTGTAGGACATGCCATGCATGCCAAATGGTGGGTAAGCCGAATCAGGTTATAAAACCAGCTCCTTTAAAACCAATCTCTGCATTTGGTGAACCTTTTTCTAGGGTTTTGCTTGATTGTGTAGGACCCCTTCCAAGACCCAAGCAAGGTAATAACTATTTATTGACCATAATGTGTACATCCACCTGCTTCCCAGAAGCAATCCCATTAAGGAATATTAAAGCTAAAACTGTTAGTAAGGCTTTAGTGAAGTTTTTTACAACATTTAGTCTGCCACGAGAAGTACAGTCAGATATGGGAAGTGACTTCCTATCAGGCCTATTTCAGCAAGTCATGAATGAGTTAGGCATCAAGCAAATGACACCTAGTCCATACCATCCCATGTCTCAAGGAGCACTTGAGCGTTCTCATCAAACCATGAAGACAATGATAAGAACATATTGTGTTGACTGTGGTAAAGAGTGGGATGAAGGAATCCATTTTATGATGCTTGCATTGCGATAGACCGTGCAAGAATAATTAGGTTTAAATCCGTTTGAGCTCGTTTTTGGCCATGAAGTTCGAGGTCCATTAAAACTCCTCAAAAAGAAGTGGCTCACTTAATCTCCAGATATCAATCTTCTTGATTATGTGTTGAATTTTCAGGAGAAGCTCGTGAAAGCAGGAGAAATGACCCATACAAACTTAATTAAAGCACAAGGGGAGATGAAATCAACGTACGACAGAAAGTCAAGCCTGCGTGAGTTTAAGCCTAACAACAAAGTATTAGCCATCCTGCTAATTCCAGGGAACCCTCTCCGTGCGTGTTCCAGTGGACCTTATGAGGTTGAGAGAAAAGTAAACAACCTCAATTACATTATAAATATGCATGATCGTAGAAAAAGGCAACGCTTATGCCATGTCAACATGATCAAGGAGTACTTTGAAAGGAAAGATTCTGTGTCTGTTGCTACTAACAATTGTGCGAGGAACAAGGAAGAAGGAGGAGAGAGTAAGAACAGTGAGTCTCTTCAGCATGCTGATCCATTTACAGCCAAGTCTTTAAATTCAGCTACAAAGGTTAAGATAGCCAACTCTGAAGTATTATAACAATTAGGTGACAGACTTGAACACCTCACTGCATCCCAAAAGAGAGGCATCTTCATTTGCCGATTCACTAGGTCTTACCAAAACAATGGTACATGATATGGATGTGAGAAATGTTGAACCCATAAAGCATCGTCTCAACCCTATTAGAACAAAACGTGCAAAAGAAGAAATTGCGTACATGTTGGAAAACAACATTATTGAGCCTAGTCAAAGCAGTCGCAGTTCTCCAATTGTTTTTGTGCCAAAACCAGACGGTTCATAGAGGTTTTGTGTCGATTTTCGTACAGTAAATGCAGTTACAAAGAACGATTCTTACCCGATTCCGCGTGTTGACGATTGTATTGACAAAATTGGGCAAGCAAAGTTTGTCAGCATCAGCAAGTTCCTTTAACAGATCGAGCAAAAGAGATATCTGCATTTGTTACATCAGAAGGTTTGTTTCAAGTTAAAGTTTTGCCGAAGAATGCTCCTGCTACTTTCCAATGGTTAATAAATACCATCGTTGCAGATATGGGCAATTGTGTTACGTACATTGACGATGTAGTCTTCTTTAATGACACTTGGGAAACACATCTTGCTAGCATTAATAGTTTGTTTTAGAGACTAGAAGTGGCGGGTTTAACCCTTTACTTGGAAAAATCTGATTTTGCTAAGGCACATGTGACCTACTTAGGTTTTGTTGTTGGCCAAGGCCTAGTATGGCTAAAGTTCAAGCCATTGTCGAGTTTTCAGCACCAAAAAAATAAGAAAGATCTCACGCGTTTCTTAGGAATGGCAGGCTATTACAGGAAGTTTTGTGACTTTGCTGAGATTGCTGCTCCATTGACCGACTTGTTGAGGAAGACGGCAAAGTATGTATAGACAGATAATTGTCAGAGTGCCTTTAACAGACTGAAAGCAGTGTTAGCTAACGAGCCCGTGTTAGTAGCTCCTGATTTTGAAGAACAGTTCAAACTTGCTGTTGATGCATCTGGTTGTTCTGTAGGTGGTGTACTTTTACAGGTTGGTGATGATGGCACAGACCATCCGGTTTCGTATTTTTCCAAGAGATTAGATAAGCATCAGTTACCTTATGCCACAGTGGAAAAAGAAACTTTAGCTTTGTTGCTAGCATTGCAACATTTTGAAGTATATGTAACTTCAAGTTTATATCCCATATTAGTTTTTAGTGATCACAGTCCCTTACGCTTTTTTGATAAAACTAAGGGAAAAAAATCAGCCTTTATTAAGATGGATCTTGTATTTACAAATTTTTAACTAGACATCCGTCACATTAAGGGAAAAGACAACATTGTAGCCGACGCATTGTCGAGGATATGAATGCATGTGAATAGGATACAAGTGTTCGACTTTCTTAAAAAAAATTCTAGTCAAAGGTCGAATTTTTTTCTTCTTGTCGGGGGCATATCATGTATCTGCCTTCTGACCCCGAGGGTATGTCTTGCTCCTCAGAACACACCCTAGTTCCGTTTTGTTGTCAGGAAAAATGAGTGTTTCCTGCAACTCAGGCATTGGTCGTTTCCTTGTTTGGAGTGGGATAGGCATCAAGACATCAATCAAAATATAAATATTTAAAGACCTTTTGCCCTGGAAGGTCAACGCATTAGAAGGAAGGCACTATTTAAGACTAGAATGACTCCCATTCCGATGGAGTTGAAGCTGAACGGACGCTCTGGAGGGACTCTGCAGCAAAAGAAACATGTAAGCTGCCTTCTGGTCCTTTTAAGCAAGTCTGTATTCTTTCAGTTGCCTTTCATTCTCAAGATGCATTTGTCCTTGAGCCAACGATCCTCTTTTGTGGTCACGTGATCTTATGTGGACTCTTAAGTATAGACTTTGTTAATTTCAATTTTATTAAGTGAACTTAATTAGTTTAAACCAGTTATTTTAACTTTAGTAAATGTATATCTTTATTTTATTAAACTTCTTTGTGTTAGTTGGGTTGTTAATTTGTTTCTAAATCTGTTACTATTAGTGTTTGGTCAGTAGTAGATCGGTTTTCTTCATCTCTCATAATCTGGCTAAGGGCAACCGCAACACATGTGACATCACAACCATTGTCTTACTGAAGCGATATGATAACATGCTGGTATCTTGTAACCGGGGCTAGAAAATATCACAGATTTGCCCATGCCGGCAAGGTTTCATGCCAGTATCAAATAATACCGGCATACTACCGGCATCGTGTTAACAGAGTCTCAGAATAACTTTTGGATGAGAACTGCAATCTGTGTTTGTATTGAAATTCGTCTTCTGTCTGGCATTACATTGTCTAGCTGCTTGATATCAAACTACTTGTGCCATGTCAAACATGTAGGTCGACAAGAATTGACCTGGATTAGTGTCTTAGAACTCAAGTACCTTAGCAATGTGTTCACATTTGGCCTTCTGCCTGACAGTTTGAGCAGCTTGATCTAATTTTCTTGTAATTTCTTGTTTTGTCTGTTTGGTGACAGGAACAATTGCCACATATCTAAGATCTCCTGGCTTCAGTACAGAGAAAGTTCTCTTTTGGCTTTGACGACAAGGAGCTAGAATAGCACTCAGGTTTACCACTGCAACACATTCTCTGTTTAATTGCAGCAACTTTTAACTTCTTTATTAATCTGCTTTTTGTCTCCTGTCATTCTTGCCATTTTCTTGTACAAAATCAAATAGAGAACCTAGCATCTTTGCTGACAATTTGAACTTTAAGCTAAAATGAACTGTTTCCTGTAGTTCACTGCCAATACCTCTGATACAAAATCAGTTTTAACAGATATCACTTTACAATCATTGGTGTCACTTTACCATAAATCGGTGTCAGGTCAGTGTTTTGTGTAATAACTGAAACACGAATGAACAACTCAGGAAGTTTTTAAGGGCAGTAAAAGAAGTTTTAGCCCCTCTGCAAGGGAGAGTGTATAGTGCTCGCTATTCTCGAGATAAGTTTTATGATAGTCATTTATCCTATGAAAACCAGCAAGTGTTTCAAAACGATGAGATAACCCCCTGGGACTAAAATTCTCTGAATGGGAGAAAAGATTAAAGTGGAGATCAACAACAAAATTGGATTTGCACTGCGATTTAAGATCATAGAAACGATGGTTTACAAAGAACTCGTCAGACCCACAGAAAAGTGCTCTGATCAAAAGGATTGAAATTTGATCATTGACATCATTAAATTGACTAAGTCGTTGAATGTGAATTCAAACAAAATTTCGCAAATTTGAGTAGCAAAATACAAGGACTATCAAAATCCTAGTACGGACCTAACGTACAAGCTTTAGATTGTCCATTACAAGGTATCAATTGAACATTTCCACGTAAACATAGGTACAGATCCATCTCTCATCTACCTGTTTGAGCAATGATTGTAATAATGATAATAACATTGATTACTTCATTCTTCGAATGTATCCATTCCAGTTGTATGTTCCATTATATCTAAAACAGACCAGACAAAGAAAGAAAAAGGATTTAAGTTTGCCATTTCCACAGTTTTTGGAAACATGTTGATTGCAGAGACGTATTATCTCTCTTTATTAATTTACTTTTTGTTTACAGTCATTCAAAAGTAAAATTAAAATGGAAAATACAAGCAGGTTATGTAACCATACAGAGACGTATGACTCAAAGTTCATAGGTGCTTCCCTACTGTCAGTTATACAACATCTGTTGTATGCAAGTACCCGGAGTGTGTTAAAGTGGTGTAAGTAAGCAGTCACTACTCCCATCTATTCTTTGCTTTTGCTATGAGTTGTTCTGCGTTGTAGATTTCATTCAGAAACAAGGCTGTAGAAGACTAAGACCAAGATAATTTTGTCTTCGTAGTGTTTGTTTGTGTATGTCTTCCTATTTGTCTTTGTTTTAGTCCTCAAGAGAACTTGTTCGCTTACTTGCTTATTATTTAGTCGTTTACATTTGTTAGGAAAAATTTCGTCAAATGTGCTCTGCCATAAAAAAGGTGGCATTTTGCTGTATAGTGTGGTTATGTCTACCTGAATTTCTATTCTAGCACGGCTTGAATTAAAATAAGTTTAAGGAAAACTACAAATAGAAACAAATTTATCTCTTACCCAAAGAAGTCGGTATAGAAGGAATCCACAGCATAGAACTCACTATATTTTTCCATAAAGATTGCAAGAATTTCCAGCTTAGTAGATCCCCATTTCTCGTACTTATCTTCAATCAGTCCTTGTCCTGACCTCTTTGGTGTATCTGGACAAGTATCTTCTATGATAAAGTAGTCTCCCGGTTCCATGAATTTGTGAAAATGTTCCATACATCCAAACAAATTAATGTGAGCATCTTCCGAGATAATCCAGGGATGAGGAAAACTCTGATAACAGATGAGATAGATCAAGCTGTCAGGCATAATTTATAGAATAATCATTTATTAAAAATACTAAAATCCTATTGAGAACTTTCGACACTGCGCTAAAAGCATACTGAAAAGCTTTCTTCGTCTGACACTCAGAGTATGAATCGTCAGAAAGGAACGTATATGTATATGCCAACCTTTCCATCAAGAAACAAGGATCAAAAGTAGCCAATCATAAACAAGAAAGAAAAAAGGAAAATAAAAAAACCCAGAAAAGCATCATTGGAAGAGTTCCTGCCTACAGAATCCTGGTTTTCTTGTTTCAATGCAGACGTGCTTAGAGGGAAGTACGATCTTGCTTTCCCAATTATCCAAACACTTTTGCCCTTATAAAGCTCGGTGCATTGTGAATCTAGTAAATGTTGGCCTAAGAGAGAATCGCATGTTTTGGCAGTTATTTTAGCTTTACAAGCACGAGATGGCTGTTCTTTAGGAGGAATTGATGCTTGGCGTACACTGACTGGAACATGCTTTTAACCCTGTCATCAAATTACTGAGACGTGCGACCTACATACTGAGCTTCACATCGGCACAGAAATTCACATACTACTAAGCTTTTTGTGTGGTAGGTACACAATCCTTGTGAATGGATTGCAAGATCTTCATAGTCGTGAAAACAGTTCTGGGATTGACAGCAGAGGAACTCTTTACTACAGCTTTTTTAATCTGTGTTTCTATACGGATAGAAACATTTCCTAGCCGGGCACGTTTTAAGTATACAGGACATTTTTGAGCAGATACAAAGTGCTCTATGAGCACGTGTTCTGATGAGGTTCATTTTCTTTTTCTTGAAAAAAGAATCCCGGCGAATGCCTTGACCAGTAAAAGTGGGTTTTCGGTAAAAATTTTGTTATTAAATTAGTCTAGTTTTTAACCAAGCACCCAGATGAGAGCAAAAAAGCACGCTTCCATAGGATAATAGACTTAGGGTCCCAAAATCTTTCGCAGCAACTGACATGTCGACGGATTGAACTACAGAAGAGGCTGTACCGAAAACGCTGATCCTCGCTTTGAAGCTCCAACAATGAGACAGAACAGGACAGAGAAAACAACTAGAAAAGGCGTTTTTCCCCATCGCTTCTACGTAACGGACATCTGGACCTTATTGTGAAAAGGCTATAAGTAGAATTCATGTTAAGTAGCAGCTAATGCATAAGGTTGACTGATGACAAATAGAACAGTTTGGAGCTATGTTGCGGAAGAGGGAAGTTGATATTAAATTATCTAACAATTTAAATGTGTAAATGTACTCAAAGTAACTTGCTATAGTTACAAGATATGAGTCTTCTACCCTTGGTCTGAAGTGGATCAATAAATAGCGTATTTCAAGCCTAAATATGGCGACTCGATCCATCTTCAGTGGAACACGCCTCGTGTTTCTTTTCTCAGCAGTCACAGAGCTGGCAGCCACTCCTTACACTTTGGATGCTATCCCTAGAAAACCCATGTTCTTAAATTCGAGGTCGTGCACTTTGACCACTTAACATCCACACCGCAATGTTGGTTTCAAAGCAATGGTCCGGAAAAAAGATATCATAAGGGATAAGAGGCTTAGTATTTCTTTTTTTAGTAGTACGTTGAAACTGGTTAGCAATCGTTTATTACTTTACTACTTCCCCACTCTGAACGGTTAAATGGTGTACACAACGTAAGGCGGCACCCTTTTGTTCTGTTATCTTAAACTCCTATTTTGCCCCGATCTCTATTATTACCAAACTCAATTTCGTACAAGAAAAATGTAGTAATGACAGTTAAAAATCTTCAAGATTGCCATCGCTACCGGGGAGAGGGTTTCAATCTGTTTAATTCATCGTTTCATGATATGAACATATTTACTTTAGTTGGCGGCTTTGTAGTAGCGTACGTGTTATCTGGTGTAGCTAATGCCCAGTTAAGTTTTGAAAATGTGCTTGAAAGGGAGCCCTTTAAAAAATCTTGCTGCAGTTACCTTCTCTTAGTTATCAAAGTTCTTTGCTTATGTCGACCAGGATTAAAAGATTCTTAAAGTATGCCTTGCAGGATCGTCGATAGGTCAAGTAGACCATTATGGTCCAAGACATTGGTTCCATTACAAAATGGGAATCGGTGATTAGAAGCTTTACAGGATTACTACGTCCATTTTCCTCCACAAAGAGCATTTATTTTTTTGAAATTGGCCTTGCACCAAATTGACGTATAACGTAACAACTTAAATATCAGAAATTGTCTTGGTGCTTTGACATGCGGTAAACGTCAACATTTTAAGGACGCTTCTGTACCCGGATTTGTTCTAAAAAATCTCATGCAATCACTGGAACATGACATATCGCATTGAGGCAAGTATTTGCAAGCTGATCACGGGTTTTGTTAGACCTTTTGTTTTAATGGCTTTGGTTTCAAATGTACTACATAATATCATACAGAGAAAACCACAAATGCTAAAATGATGTTCTAAGAGCAAAACTAAAAATGTTTACCTTCATCATTGTGATAGGAAATACGTTTTCAATTTTCTTGGCATCGCCTTGTATAAAAGAAACATTTTTGCTTTCTTTGGCCTTTGGATGTAAAAGTGAATGATCAATATCCAGAGAATAAACATGACAAGGCAATCCGTAAATTTCCATTGTATCAGCCATCCAAGCTGCACATGCTCCAGAGAAGGTTCCGATTTCAAAGATGGTGCGTGGCTTTTCATGCCATAGCAGCTGCTGGTAGATGACAAAGTCCAACGGATCCTTCATAATTTGCATTCCTCGCCAAAGAGTCTCATATTTTCCTAATTGAAAGTGCAAATTGTTGAAAGTGATTACTTAAGGTAACTCAAAATGCATTTTCTCGTGATATAGGATTAACAAAATAAACTTAGCACTAAAGGAAAAATTTGTTATCGTACTTTCCTGACAAAAAGTAAATAAAAAGCGGCACTGATGGTACAGATAAACAATAGCATAGAAGAAAGCAAAGAATATGTTGTGGCTGCAGGAAAGAAGATTTTGCAATGAAATATTTTCTTACCGTGGGAAAGCAAGCGAATGTGATCTTCACAGAAGCCACTTTTGTTTTCCCTTTGATCAAAAGGAAGAAAACGATCCGTTGTCAAATTTTCATTTAACTTTTTTTCGACACGATCCTGTACTGTTGAATAACTTGTCGTATCTGTAACTTCTGGTGCATGGACCATTCCTGGTCCCTCCACAAAACCAATTCTTGATTTGTTGCTCATTGCAGTTTTCTATAATCAACTCAGTGGTTAAATATATGTAGGTATTAACTTCAAATGTTCTGAATAGGTAATATAACTGTTTGGTCCTTTATCTTTGTAAGTGACTGTCTAAATTACATTTGCCGATTAATCTATTGGTTTAAGTCTACGGATGGCGGATTTTTATTCTGTTATGCTCTCTAGCGCTTAGCAACATTGATTGTTCTAGTTAAGAGAAAAGTAGACACTCCAAACCAACTGTTCTCTAATGACAATAGCATTCCTCGCACGTTAGTGAGATATCATTCCATCTATACTGATAACATGCTACACAAACATCATAATTCACAGATTAAGAGGGCTTAAATGAAATCCTTTGATAACGATAATAAATGAGTTTCTTATCTTTAAAGCTGGTGATTGTCTTTGATTCATCCCGCAAGAAGGAGTTAATGTTGAAACAGCTGTAGTGTTTGAGGTTTGTCGTCTCATGCAATGATAGAGAAATGTCAATGTATACTCATCATAGAGGTATTATGATATATAGGGGTTGTCCATTAGATTGTTTTGTTTGGAATCAACAGCCATATCAAATTCAACTTGTACTTCATCACTGTCCTGGCTTGATAATGGTAAAAGATGCCTATAAGTATCACAACTAATTTGTTCCCCTTTGCTCTTCATCATCTTCTCATTTTTTTTCTCTCATTAAGCTCGACATACAATGGTGAATCGACTGTATCAACAGCGAAAACAAATGAAATCAAAAGAGACAAAGTAACATGGACGGTTGTCTTGGAAGTGTAACAGTCACAGTGCAATGTTGTCAACAAATATCAGTTGCATTTTGAGATAATAATCTCCAGCAAAAAGAAGTTCACAGAAACTAAAGGACAGCAAAGCAAGCTTGATCATGCACATGAGTAAATGAAGGAAGTTGAGCAGATAGAGGCACAATATGAAAGAGTACAAGGGAAAGCTGTACTTATCACCGAGTGGCTAAGAAAAAGCCGCAAAGGCAAACCCACTTCAGATTTAGCCAGAAAAATAAGACTAATTCAACATCATTTGGAACTTGAAAACATAAATAGGGTTCATCATAATTCAGCATTAAAAGGATAAAGTTTGATAAAATGTACTAGGTAGTAAGTTAAGTCTTTGGAGCTGGTTTGTTCGGGGAGTGGTTAGTGTGTGCAGTGAAAAAGGAAGAGCTATTTAGAATGAGTAATTGGCAAAATGTATAATCCTTTTCGTGTCCCGATATCATTCTCTTTTGTTTCAAAGTAGTTTCAAGTAGTTACTCGACCTTTATCTTACATTATCTATTTGCTTATATACTCTCCTATTAATAATGTCCAAAATACAAAATTTTGTAAAGTACTGCTGTTTTTGACAAAAGAGCGATCCATCCTTGAGCAACAATGCTTTGGTAGTACGACAGACCTCGTAGGTCCAAACTTTGTGGATGGATCGTTCCCCTCATCAAAATGGCAGTAAATTTACAAACGTTATGTACTATATATAAAATAATGACATTACGCCATTATCTTGCATCAATAGCATTTATTTACCATATTGGTTCTACGTTCTATTATCCCAGCAGTACTTTTGCTAGATTACAGAAAGTACTACCGGTTCTTGACTTCCATATGTTTCAGTCTCTAATCCATTAATAGTTTTCTTCCGTCTCAGTCTACAGCATCTTGATTCAGAAAGCATTTACTTGTTTAAGACACTACTATTTTAACAAAGAAAAATAAGATACTACTATTGTCAAAACTATGTAAACTTTGCATAATATTTGCAAATTTGAAAAGTGAACATATATGACAGCTTAAGCTGTCGTCGTTGGATAAGCTCACCACGCCATATACACTAAAAAATTACACGGAACAAAATCCAGCCATATCAGGGGTTTTTCTGTTAAGACGTCTTGTGGCAGAACAAAGTTAATAAGCTTGACAGTGTTGCTCAGTCGGGCGTCCCAAGGAATGTAAGAAGGCAAAAGATATATCCACTTACTGTCCACTTATTTAAAAAGTTCAGTGAAAACTAGGATGTGCTGATTAACCCCAGCTTCGTAACTCTTATAGACCATTAAAATTTATTCAAAATCATATCTCCTTAAACTATTTTTCTGATGCGTTTAGGTTACGAGCATGACTTAACGTCCTGAGAATCATTTGCTATTGATTTATTTGAATTCTAAAAATATCTCATGAGATTTGTTGCTACTGATTTAATTTCCTGACAAAAACAAGTAAACTTACGGTGGTTTTATGGGGGATAGAGTCATTTTTGTTAAGTCGTTGTCGCATTGATTCTGATTTCAAGGATAATCTCAAGTTTTCATTAATCTCACAGTTTTAATTTCAGTGAAGTAGCCAACTGTTACCTTTCGTTATTACTCATATTACTTTAAACAGACGGGGTTCGTGTGAATGATAGCCATTTGGAGTGCCTTGAATGGTATGCCCTTTTCTAGAATACCAATTTCGAGGCCTTTCCATAGTTTTTAAGACTGACTGATTGTATAAGTCATTAATGATAATGCGATAGAATCCAGCTAATCCAAAAAAAGTTTTAGTTCACTCTAAAGAGTTTGGCAAGGGAAACTGATAAATGATATCAATCAAATGGACTTGCAGTTTAATACCTTTAAATGAAAATTCTTAATACCAAAAGAAACGTTTTCTGGGAAAAACACATTTGGAAGCTTTAGCGTTGACATTGGCTGATCTTAAACAACTGAAAACCTCTGTTAAATCGTTCATATGCTCACCAAATGTGGCATTGAAGACAACGATATCTTACATATATGCCAAAACCCCAGCATTTTGGAAACCCGATAAGTACTTCATTATTTTTTTGCTAAGACAGCCAAGCATCTTTGATTCCATACACGCATACAATAAATTTCAATTTACCACGTGGGACAAAGAAAACAGTTTCTTCTTTGTCACTTTCTTTCAAAAGGGCAGACCATTATGCCAATGCTCTTTCAATTTTGTCTATTACACTTTGATGTAAAATAAGGGGTATGTATCCCTTTTCGTCACGTCATTGACCTCGAAACTTTGCAAACACATTTCACATGTTATTGACGGGGATACGATATGGTTTAAGAAAAAGAATCGATGTGTGAATAACATCCACAAACATTTAACGACATGAAATTCCTAAACCCCTCTCAAGCCGTGGTACTGTCGACGCTCTTATCTGTGGTTCATTCCAGTGTGGCAAAGTTGTACTAATTAAACAAAGAAATAAAAATGAGACAGAGACAAGATGTTTTCCTCACAAACATTTTTATCGATAAAAGCGCTTCTCATACAAATTTTATACACAGTAGAAAAGTCATGACAAGAATAAAATACAAACACAAGTGAAAATACAGCAGTGATTAATCATTCAGTCGGGTAATGTGACTTAGGACTCGATTATTATAGACACAAAAAAATAAATGAAGATTTCGTTGCTAATTTTATCGCTGGACAATGAATAGTGCAAGAAATTCGTGATTAAAGTTAAGATCTTTGCTACTCATCGAATGGTTGCTTATCAAAAGATTCAACTACACCAAGTCTTGTTGGGGTGGCATATTCTATGTTATAAAACCCAACATGAGATGAGGTTGTAGCAGGGTAAGCTGAATACATTACTTTGTACAAAGGACTCATTACAACGATTTTGACATTGTACACTGAATGCGGACGATCCATATACACGCGTTACATGTAACAATAACAAAAAGCGATCAAGGGGTTCAGCAGTCTCCTTGTATCAGAGTTAATATGCTACAAATTGTAAAGGGCCACAAGAATACCTTATAACATGGACAGAAAAAAAGCAAAAGACAGGCTCCTCGAATTCCTTCGTAAGGAAGGCTATTAACCTTGTTTTTCATGCATCGCGGGAGTGGATAAGAGATGATTGAAAACAATTGTTACTGTGATTTCGTTTGTTGTTGTCACTCATTGGATTGTTATTAATGTTCCTTCCTCAAACCAAATATGAAATTACTCAACTTTATCCAATGAACAACTATTCCTCTCAGCTTGTAACATTCATCACAAGTTTATACTCTTCGGAAACACTACAATAATTAACGTGCCTCGGATATTTGTACACTAGAACGTTCCAAAGTATGCACTGAACTATGGGGTGTTGCATGAAAAAGCGTTACTAAGTTTTATATTACAAGTCTAGTTGCGTTATTTTCATTTCCTTAAATGGAAATATTTTTTCTCTACTTTTACAAATTACTATCATAACCCTAGTCTATAAATGAGTATCAGGAAACAAAATCCTCTCCTTAAGAATATCGATGTCATCCCCTTCATCGCCACCTGACATCGGACTGTAATTTGTTTCAAACTGGAAAAAAAAGACATAAGTTTGATTTATAGTCACAGTTGTTAATAAGTAACAGTTCTACTTGAATCTTTCATCAATTTACGTAATTAGGTTGACGATGTTTATAAGAAATAACGAGTGCACAAGGACATCGGTGTTCAACGATTAGAAATGTTTTCATCTTTCCTATTGAGCTGTTTATCTCGATAGCAATCGAGTCATGTTACTGCGAGGCTTAGATAGTCAAAATCGTAACTTGACTTCTAGTAGTCATTTCAGATCACCCTATGTACTTTGTTTCACACAATACACATGCTGTGTTTACGAAGGCAGAACGCTCTGCGGTTCCCTTCGTGCAATACCCTTTAGGCCAACATCAAAAGTAGATTATCCACTTTCTTTGGTTTTAATTTCAACCTTCAATCCTCTCAATCATCCTTGCTCATATTTGGCATCCCAAGAATCGAAGACGGGTGAATAGAAAAAATGATTGTTATAAGGAACGCGAAATTTGATCCACTAACACAACCAGATAACAGACGGCAAGGAGGTCAATCTTCTGATCAAGTTAATTTCATTGGAAAACTCTCTACAGTATCTTTTTAAATTAATTCGTCAACCAAATTTATGCTCTCTTATAAACATGGTAGAGGCCTTATATGGTAACCACTGGATCGGTAAGGTAAAGTATAGACATGATGTCCCTTTTACCATAAACAAGTTTTCTTACCATTTTAATCTTTAATCATCAAATTTACTATTTGGAAATGCCTTGTACTGTCGCTACACTTGTTTAAACTCTTACCATTTCTGCATCCTTCTCTTTACCGAATCGTTGATAGTCTTTAACGTAACCATCCCAGACCTGATCATCATCGACCACATATGGAATTGGCTGATCCAAAGTCGTTCCTTTCACCTTCTCTGTGTCTTCAATTAATTCTCTTGTGCTGCTGTACATATTCGGAGTAAGGCCATCTGGTTCCTATAAGGATAGTCGTGGGTAAAGCAAATCATTTCTAGGCTCCCTAGACGTCACTTATACATAGAACAAACGTTGTTAAGTTTTTTCGCGTAATGTCATTAAAAGGACTAAAACTATTCATGAAATTTGGAATATATTTATGGACATACACAAAGAAGTGAATTTTAACTTGATAACAAGAACGGTACACTAATTGCCAACTTCCTATTGACTTTACCTATCTTTACCTATCTTTCTTTATAAAGAAGAGTTAGAATTCCTACTTTCAGACTACTTTAACACGTTCATTGTATGGCCTGACCTTTGTAATTGAAGTGAAAAAAGGACGACAAGAGGACTGGGCTCAAGAGGAAGGACAGAAGTTGCACAGAATTTCACTTGTTACTTAGGAATTTTTTACTCACCACAAAAGGCCTGTTAGGTGTCGACATGTGCAAATTTGGGTAGGCCTTTTCGCTGCCGATATCCAACGTACTTCGGGAAACTGACCGGGGTCCCATTGACAATTTGCTTGATGGTCTTGGTGGAAGAGGCTCTCGCTCTCGTATGTAAACTGTTCTGCGCCGAGTGCATTTTTTGAGAATCAACGCGATAATAAGCAATAACAAAACTATAGCAAGAAATACCATCAGGACATAGAACCAAACCTGGCGGTAGAACTCGGAATCGCTTGTTCTTGTTCCTAAAATTAAAAAGGAGATCTCAGCATTGAAGAACCGTATGTGCTAATTGAAAAGGACAACACCTATACTTAAAATTTATTTACTAGTCTCGTATAAAGTATCCTTTAGTACCTAGGAGGGTTTTTATGCTAGGAGATGAAGCAATTAATTAGTTAACCTTGCTTTGCGGAAGAGTGCAAATTCTTCAGGATCTGACTCCCAGACAACTGAGCGGCCATTGACATAATGGCCTTCGTTGGCAGTGTATCTGGTTCACGGCACGAAATCTGGAGATGTCTGCCTTCCCGAATTGCAGGGTCAAGTATGGATAACGAAAGCACAGTACACAATTAAATAAGAGTAACAAATGAATCTACGATGATCGTTCTTACGTTTATTTTGGGTATGGACATCAAAGTTACAGCACACATGCCTTCATTTCAGTTGAATAAAGTGATACTAGTAGGTTGAAATGAACAGCAAGACATCTCATGCGTTTTTAATCCTGTCTTAATATATGGTATGCCTTGTTCAAATAAAAGAAAATCTTCGCTGCATTAGAACTCATCACAGATTTCCTTCAATTATCAATCGCAATTTGATTCTGGTCCAAAAAGCAAACTGCACATACTACGTGGTTGCATAATCGTCGAAATACAGTTTCGTAAATCCTCTGCAATATGCTTCTAGCTTTTTTATGATTTTTCCATTCCGAATGGAAAACGTGGTTAAGCCAACGCAAAACTACAACATTTACACTTCCATAAAACGTCTTATTTTTGATGTTAATTGTAAGTACCATAACACCTATAAAAGCAATTAACACCAAAGCTCAGTGTAGCGTGTTACACTGGAGAAGGTTTACATTACATGGCGCTTTTGTAAGACAGATGTCCCCCGTCCTATCGGTTACCTTTACTTTTCGTCCTACTTCTGGTTTTATCTAACCCCCCTCTCCGGGTTTATAACTGTCCAACGGTGTCACTAGGGAATTATGCAATAGTTTCAGTCGCCACGACGTGACGTCATCAAATATACGGGCTTCACTTCACTCGGTCTCAGCGATAGCACTTACATGTGCTTACCTCTTTGCGTTTTGTGGCTGAATTTCTCGCTGCAATACTTTAAGTTCTTGATCTAATTTGTCGTTTCGGTCGAGTGTTGCCGTAATTTGATTTCTAGCTGCTTCTAACTCCGTCATACCTTCATACCTCCCGGTCATTCCAGATTACATTCATCAAGCGTTGTACTTTTCCAGACCCAAGGCCTGTTCGATGTCTCCTTTTTATTTAATTGTCTCTTTGTTCTTTCCTACTCAGACGTATTATAACAGTCATCCTTTTATCCTGTAAACAAGAGAAGGCATATTTACATACTTACCTACAGAAGGAGAGACATCCCCTACTTCAACACTGACTCGAGCAGTAGTTATTGATTTAACATTTCCACCAACGAATGTCTTTGCCGTCACCATGTAGCTGTACACTACGAAGAAAGATGTGCGAATTTGACACAAAAATTCACAAGTATATTCAGAATGTTTTTTCAACAAATCAGTTATATAACATCAAAAGGAAACAACACTATTAAACGACCTTGTTTATGACCTAATCATCCTCATAAATCTCGCTACGTAATCAGCAGATGGCTTCAGCGGGGTAATCAGTCTTACGAATCAAAAAGAGGCCATTTTAATACCTAAGTAATGAAACCAGGCGCATGTTCCGTTGCAGCTGGATATTGGATGCCTCACAAGCTTCGTTCAAGCGTTTCATGTGCGCCCTAAGGATGCATTATACGTAACAACGTTGGGAACCTATGATACGAACTATTTTTTACAAGATCGCATGAATTTATGTGCCGATGTGAAGCTCGGTATGTAGGTCGCACTTCTCAAAAATTGGGTGACAGAATCAAACAAACATGTACCAGCCACTGTACGCCAAGCATCAATACCCCCTAGAGAACAACCATCTGGCGCTTGCAAAGCGAAAATGACTCCCAAAACATGCGATTCTGCCGTCGCCCAACATTTACTAGAAAATTCAGAATGCGCCAAAATGTATAAGGACGAGAATTTTCGGATAATTGGCACAGCTAG
>JANTCA010009557.1:14178-50970 GCA_024741275.1 Chironex yamaguchii | reverse complement strand
TGACAGGATCAAACAACATGTTCCAGCCACTGTGCGCCAAGCATCAATTCCTCCTAGAGAACAGCCATCTCGCGCTTACAAAGCAAAAATGACTACCAAAACATGCGATTCTGCCATAGGCCAACATTTACTAGAAAACTCAGAATGCGCCAAAATATATAAGGACGAGAACTTTCGGACAATATGCACAGCTAGATCGTCCTTTCATCTTAGTGTACTGGCATCTGTCTGCATTAAAACAAGAAAACCAGTACTCAGAAAGAGTCTGTCTACATTATAACAAGAAAACCGGTACTCAGAAAGAGTCTGTTACATTATAACAAGATAAACAGTACTCAGAGTCTGTTACATTATAACAAGATAAACAGTACTCAGAAAGAGTCTGTCTACATTATAACAAGAAAACCAGTACTCAGAAAGAGTCTGTTTACATTATAACAAGAAAACCAGTACTCAGAAAGAGTCTGTCTACATTATAACAAAAAAACCAGTACTCAGAAAGAGTCTGTCTACATTATAACAAGAAAACCAGTACTCAGAAAGAATCTGTCTACATTATAACAAGATAAACAGTAAGCAAAAAGACTTCGGTTTTTTCAGTTGGGCTCTTCCAATAATGTTTTGTTTCTTCATTTTCTCTTTCATTGTTTCCTTTCTTGTCTAGGATTGGCTAGTTTTGCTACATGTTTCGTATAAATAGCTTGCCATATACAAATACTTTCCTTCCTGACATTTCATACTCTAAAAAGTGTCAGACGATAAAAGCTTTTAAGTATGTTTTTAGCGCAATGTCGCAAATTTCAAGGCGATCTTACACCTTCCAATAATCTGTAGCCTTTTATGATACTATGTATTGTTCTCAACTATTTATGATATTACATTATACATGAAGATGTCAAATGCTTTTGACTAAACGTTAGGAAATAGACCAGAAACAGAAGGTCGTGGCTCTTGCTTTAACAACTATTAGCCAGGTAGTTATATTTATGTGCAGATTACATTTTCCACCTGGTATGTGTATTGCGACGTTATATTTGGTTTTTCTCAAAATGGTTTGGAACGTATATAGCTTGGCATCACTGGAAGCTGTAATCAATACCTCCGCCAGCAAGGTTATTTTTATGCCTGTGTCTGTCTGTGCGTTATTTACCTGTTTGTAAGCAAAACATTTATAGTATAGTGGTTCACTGGTTTGAGCTGATCCTTTTTTGTGATAATCGAGATCAAATCGTAGATTGTGGATCATTTTGAAAAGTTTGTTAATGATGCCTTCATAAAGCCATACGTTGTGAGAAATTCCTTATGGGGAAAACCCAGTTACCTTGACGACTATTAGTACAGCTCATTTGAATATTCAGAAAACTGGAAATCCCATCTGACAGCACTGGCTTGGCCAGGGTTTGTGCTCACAAAGTGCTTCTAGTTGTTAGTTTTCTCTTTGTTGCTTAAACCAATAATTATCTTACAGTTGTCATATTTGTTGAGTCAGTATGTAGTCAGTAAAGAAATACGAAGCGCAATCATGATGTGTGAGAAGTGGCACTTGCATACACTGCGGCATTAGATACAAAATGAATGTAATGAAGGCTAACGGAGTTTCTTTTAGAATGTATAGCTAATTAGCATTCGCACGTTTTTAGTGCACTGGGCACTAGACAGGTGAGTTAGAGATTCACAGGATCAAGTACTGCAACTGTTGACTAACAGGAATTAGTTATGAAGCCAATGTGAATTGAATAGTGCAAGATTTTTTATATGTCTCTAAACACATTTATAAATCTCAATACATCTATTGTTATTGACGTCTAGAATGTTCTACTGCGTTCTATAGCATTTTGTACTGTTCTAGAGAGCTCTATTGGCTTCTTAGTGGGCTTCTCAAGCCTTTATAAGCAGTTGCTTTCCAGTAGTTTGATTCCTTTGATTTGAGATTATATCTATAAGTCTCAATATATCTCAAAATCTATATACTTCAATTTATCTCAATAAATCCATATATTTAAATGTGTCTATGATGATGTTGGAGTTTTGTATTTAAGCCTGACAAACTTTATGATAGTGGAGGTTTAGAGGATTTTAGCTCGAATCACACAACCATACGTTTGGAACAAATGCATAATAGCGGAATAATTAACCCAAGCAAGTCCTTCCACTGGCTATTGTAAAAGACACCTAAAACAAAGAAACATGTAAGTGTCAACGTAGGATAACGTCGGTCATTTACTTTAGTAAGCTCCTTGATATGGAATAATAATATCAAGTCAGTAGGCGTACACTTACTATGTCTGAAAAAACGTGCAACACGTCAAGAAATAATTTACTTGCAGTAAACTATTTTCAAAGCAAAATTTTGGATAGTATAGCTTCAACTATATTGGTTTTTGTTCTGTTTAATTTTTCAGTTGGCATGGACAAGTAAATTGGCAGCAATGAATCAAACAGAGCTTTTCAGGACAGAAAGCATAATGTCATTTACATCCGGGTATTCTTCATTTTACAAGAACAGTACGCCAAGAGTAGAAGGATATACGCCAAACGTCACTACCTTGTTGACGACATTTGTGAGGTCAAATATTACTCCAACCCAAATGAGTGTCAAGTCAGCAACGACAACTTCATCAATGGCAGCAAACACTAACCACGACCTGCATACACAAATTCTGATTGCTTCATTGTTTGTTGTTTTAAGTGTGGTTACAATTTTCGGAAATCTGCTAGTCTTTGTTGCTTTCTATAAAAACAAGCAACTTAGAACAATCACAAACTATTTCATTCTATCGCTAGCTGCATCCGACTTCTTGATTGGTCTCCTCTCAATCAATTTTTATAGTTCATTTTTGGTTGCTAATCAGTGGCTCCTAGGTCCCGTTATATGCGATGCCTGGCTTTGTGTTGACTATACATGCTGCCAGGCATCTGTGTTTAACTTAGTTGCTATATGCATTGATCGCTACCTTTCATTAACAAGACCGCTGACCTATAGAGCTAAAAGGACAGGAAAGCGTGCCAAGACAGTCATCGCATTAATTTGGATTGTATCTTTCTTGGAATGGTCGCCAATGATTGTAGGATATCAGTTTATTCAAGGGAAACGCACAGTTCCAGAAGACAATTGCTACATTCAATTTCTAACGGAAAATGCTTACATCACCTTTGCAACAGCTTTACTTGCTTTTTACATCCCAGTGACCATCATGGCAGTACTATACTTCAAGATTTATCTCTTAACGAAAAGGAGGGATGAAAGTTTGCCGAATATAGCAAGTGTACATTCAGCGAACCGAATCCAATCTCCAGAAAGAGACGCTCCAAATTCCAGAAATTTTAACATTGATCATGACAGCAACGGAAGCACCATATTTGTTATTCAAAGTTTCAGACAAGTTACTAATTGTCTTAAGCGAGGCAGGTCGTACACGATTACTGAAACCTGCAAAGGTCAAGGGAATAATGGCACAGCTAAAGATGGCATTAACTCTAGAGGAGCAAACCAAACTCAAAGCATTGTTGCCAACGGACAACAGACGGCCCGAAAGGAATTGTCAGGTCATAAGAAAGCAGCAAAAATGCTTTCAATAATACTACTTGCTTACTTTATCACATGGCTTCCGTACGACGTTTTTGCTGTTATAATGCCATTTTGTCCGTTATGCATTCCAGATGCCTGGTGGGCATTTGGCTATGCCTTCTGTTACTTTAACAGCACTATAAATCCTTTCTGTTATGCTCTTGGAAACAGAAGCTTCAAGGAAACCTTTAAACGTCTGCTCTTTAGAAGAAGCAAGAAGGAGCAATCGCGTTCTTCTACAGTCCTATCTAACGTTTCAGTGGCGTCGCAGCTCAGCAGTGATCAAGCATAAAATATGCCTTACATATTTTGCAGACTTTATCATACATATGTGACGAACCAACCTTTCAGACTACTGTGTATATCCACTGCTTGATTGGGAACTGAGTATACCTTTTTACTACATCAATAGCACCATCAGCCCCTTCTATTTTTGTCTTGTAGTCCCACCAAATTCTTCAGTTGCGTCGTAGCTTATCAGTGCTCAAACATAAAATATGCCTAACAAATATAATGGACTTCATGCATGTGACAAAACAGTCTTTTAATCTACTGTGTGTATCAACAGCATAGTTGGCATTTGGGTATACCTTTTAATTACTACGATAGGACCATTTTAAATTTTCTATTTTGGCTTTTGCAGTCCCATCAAATGCTTCAGTGGTGTCGAATATCATTCTCTCCACTGTGGATGATGGCGTATAATTACCATGGGACAAAGAAGTTGTAGAAAATTCTAAATAGCCTTGATAGCGTTTGGTGTCAATAGTTTTCGTTTTCAAGTATAAGAGTAGTTAAGGTCACAAAATTTTGACTTGCTGGAGTAACTGAGTAAATGCTGTGTAGTTTTCTTACGTGTACTATGTATAAAATGCACTTGTTGTACGGAACTCCTATTTATATCATATGTATACTGTGAACTCATCTCAGATACGTGTAACTTGTCCACTATAACTCCTTTTGCAAAGGTTCTGAATTTAACATGCATATTGCAACACTAGCTGGTGGTGCAAAATAATGTTCTCTTTGCCTGTGAATGATTTTAAACTTGTTTGGGTCAGTAATGCTTTCAGTAATAAATAGGGAAATTGGTAAATGCAGTTGAAATTTCATGTATCGCGCTCTAAGGAATGTTTTAAAAGCAAAAAGCCACCTTGTCAGAGCACTTGTCCATACAGCACCTTGTATTTGCTCAAAATTTAAATTGAATTCGGAACTGGGGAAAAATATCTATTCTTCTTAAAACCGTTATCCAGACTATGTTGTTTTTAGGATTTTTCAAGAAAGGATAACTGACATTTGAGCTGGAAAAACGTTTGGGCCTCAAAAATGTCCTCTATACTTAAGCTTCCTTGGCAAGGTAATATTTCTATCCGCATAGAAGAAGAGATTAGAAAAGCCACAATTAAGCGTTTCTTTGCTGTTAATCTCAAAACTTTTTTCACTACTAGGAGGATCTTGTCATCCATTTATAAGTACTGTGTACCTACCACATAAAAAGCTTAATAGTATACGAATTTCTTAGCCGATGGGAAGCTCAGTATGCAAGATTGGGCAACAGGATCAAACAAAATGTTCCAACCAGTATACGCCAAGCAACAATTCCTTTTAGAGAACGCCTTACAAAGCTAAAATGACCGCCAAAACATGGCTAGTTTCTATCCTTGGTCCTTATCAAAAGATTGCCATATTGACGATTCATATTTCAAAGAGCGCCAGAGAAAAAAATCTTTTAGGTATGTTTCAGCGCATGGTCACAGATTTTTCAAGGCGAAAAAGCAACATGCTTACCTCTTAATTTCCACTTGACTTGAAAAGCTCGTTTACTCGCAGAAGAAGAAAAGACACAAGTCCATCAGTATTAAAACTGTCTCCTCTCATCAAACCTTTAATGTCGAACTTCAGCAGACATTTTGGTAAAGCATAAAATCAGACACACTTTGAATAATTCTATAGAAGGGTCCTTAAGGAATATTACTGATAATCCAGTCAGAGATAAGTAAGAGGCTTTCCTAAATTTCAACAATTGTTTAACTCGTTAAAGTTCTATGAAGGACGTTGCGACATTGACTTCTTTTGGAAATTGACCCTTTTTAACTATCTGGAGAAGTGTGAATTTAATTAGTTTTAAAAAGACATGAATTTCATGTATCCCTAGCTCTGAATCTCGCAACATTTATCTTGATATCTTGAATGTGAGCCACGTATCTAGTCAATGACATGAATATTCCCATCGGGGGAATGAGTAAGTTATCGACATGCTTTAGTTCCTATGTGGTCACTTTGAAATGCACGATTTTGTAGGCTTATTGAAGACCTTTTATCATTACAGTTAGTAAATTTGGGGAAAAACATTTGAAAAATATTTTGCTTATAATCTGACAGCTGCAGCCGAAACTGTTGCAACCCTCTGGATGGGACCCTGCGCTCACTGGCAATTGAATCCAGCGAGAATTGATTAAAAATTTGTACGCATAAATTCATCAACTACAGCAAAGGAGCAACGTTAAAAGCTCGAATGATCCTGAAATGTTGGGGCAGTAACATATTAAGAAGCATTTACAACATGGTGGTAGCCACGTTCGTTAGATCTGATCTATATAGTCCATACTTCATAAGTACGCTGACTTTACAGGAGTGTGCACTTTTCGAACATAGAAACCTCAGACCGTGAAAGCGCTAACCTTTTCCTAGTACATCTAAAGTTGTACTAAGCAATCGCAAAACAGAAAGATGTGGATGCTTTCAGGCCAATATATGGAGAGATTAACATTCCTTTCAAGGAGTTGATCTAAATCTGCTACTTCACGCTTGGATTTGCTCCCTTGTAAGAAATGTTTTGGGTTATCCACTCACTGTTGTCCTGCCCGGCTACAAAACTAAAGTTTGTTAGTCTCGAAGTCAGTAATGCACTTGTCTGTAATGATCAAACAGTCAAGAAACAGCGGCATACAATTTGACAAAAATCTTTAAACTATCTACAGGACAAAAGTATTTCTCATTTGCAATAAATCCACTGCGCATAGTTGTATACTACCTGGTACGGACTTTAAATCTAGCAATTATCAACTATGTAATCTAATGCATCATACGCTTGTACGATAGCATCGATACATGGTACTGCAAACAATAGACGAAGCAAGCACCTGTCTCAGAAAGAGATAAATTTAGCTCGCTCTAAACCATGGTATTTAAAAGCAAACGACCTAGAAATTACGTTATTACAAACCAGCCTCGTGTAGTGCTAAAAATGTAATGTACCAGTTTAATTTCCTTTTTGAACCCAGGAAAAGAAGAACAACCGCGCGTTTGTAAACAAATTTTGCGGTAGACCAGTACTTCACTCTAAAATTTAGATTACAATAGTAAAGGAAATTAAGCAGACAAAAATAAGCAGCTTCGGGCATGGTAGCATTATTAAACGTCGACACGTGAAAGCACACCGACGTCACTGCCGGATTTCTTTTTTCGATTATAAACTGCGGACATAATTTTAGCACGTTTTCCTGAGGTCTGTAATTAGACCTGATAATTAGCTATCCGGTACAGTACAATCGTTACGACATCAGAGAAAGAGTTATTTCAGGTAGGTTGTTACTATGTGATAACAATAGCTACCCGGTACCGTGCAATCATTACAACATCATCGATAGAATTGTATCAGATAGGTTGTTGCTGTATGATAATAGCTATACCATACCGTGCAATCGTTACAACATATGGGCAACAATTATATCAGGCAGTTTGTAGCTACCTAAGGATCATAGCTACCCGGTGCCGTGCAATCGTTATGACATCAGAGCAAAAGTTATATCAGATAGGCTATTGCTAACTGAAAACACCGGCCTGCGTTTAAAATTTTTTCTGAAAAGGTCGAAGGTTTTGCAATTGATTTATAAGTTTTGTGGTGCGCTGAATCCAAAAATGCCATCCGTTTCTTTGGATCAGGTCTAGTTTTTGAGATAAAAGAAGCGCGAATTGTGGTCCTTGTATAAGGAAAGCAGGGCTGCAGGTAGCCTATTCTTAAGGGTTTTTTGCATAAAAATGATACTGTAGCACCCCGAAACTGATACTGAAACCTAATGATGTTTTTCTAATGATGTTTTTCAATATTATTCTGGTACGGAGAGCGTGAAAGAGAATTTAGACAGTTCTTCACAACCCAGGAGGATTCGTGATTAGTTTACTGCAGCAAACAACATTGCTGGTTTGATTCAATCAATGAGGCCGGAGTATGTTGCTTCCAAATGGAGACTGTTCATCGACTCTTCCAGCAGAAGTCTCAAGGTAGTTCTCCTTCACAACAGAAATAAATACTCTTCAATTCCAATTGGTCATTCGGTGCAAATGAAAGAAACTCGTGACAACTTGGATCAGCTACTGTCTGCTCTGAACTACGATAATCATGGTTGGTTGATCTGAGGAGATCTTAACGTAGTTGGATTGGTTTTGGGACTACAGGGTGGGTACACAAAGTACCCATGCTTTTTGTGTTTGTGGGATAGTCGGGCTGATGATCAAGATTTTATCAGACAAGAATGGCCACAAAGACAACGTTTGGAACCTGGTTCACACAATGTTCAGGCTCGTTCTCTTACTCCCACCTTTACATATCAAACTGGGAATGATGAAGAACTTTGTGAAGGCAATGGACAAGGACGGCATGGGGTTTACTTTTCCTCAGCGGAAGTTTCCTCGGATCAGTCTGGAAAAGCTTAAGGCTGGCATCTTTGATGGGCCTCAGATTAGGGAACTTATGAGGACTCAATGTTTTACCATGCACTGAATGCAGCTGAGCTGTCTGTTTGGTAGTCGCTTAAGTCAGTGATAAGAAACTTTCCAGGAAATAACAGAAGTGCAGAATACGAGAAAGAAGTCGATGAGCTCTTGAACAGTTATCGAAAATTAGGGGCTCGCATGTCAGTCACAATGAACTTTCTACGGTTCCACTTAGACTATTTTCCTCGGAACTGTGGTGACGTCAGTGAGGAACAGGGAGAACGTTTCCATTAGGATATTCGTGTCATGGAACAATGTTACCAATGCCAGTGGGATGTGGACATTCTTGCAGACTACTGTTGGTGTTTGAAACAAGACGTGGTGGCTGCCCAATAAAGGAGAAAGTCACTGAAAAAGCCCTTCATCCACGATTAGATTTTCTGTAATGTATCCTCTTTATTTTCTGGACTTTGCAAGAAAAAATGATTTCTTTTGTCAAGAATTTTTTGAAAAAATTCAAGGGAATAAATAACACTAAATGGCGTTTTTAATTATTTTTATCGCCTCGTATCTCAAAAAGGTGACCTGATTGAACAAAATGAGTCTGATTTTTGGATTCTGCATAGCAAATTACCCTAGATGCATTTATCAGATGCTTTACCTTTGAACCTTCGCAGGCCAGTGTAATAATCGCTATCAGGTACCGTGTTACTTGGTCCACAAAAGCTGTAGACAGGGTGGTCTTGTGTTAGTAAGGGGATCATTCACAAATGACGTCAACCGCTTACAGGGGGGAGGGGGTACCTAAATGATGACAGAAGTTGACAATATTTTGGGGAGGGGGGTGAGAGGAGGGTGAAAGTTAACGTCATTGTTTGAAAAAATTTAATGATTCTAAAAGCTTAAACATTCTCTTAACTCACTCGGGAGTTTATAAACAACCTTTTCACTATGTCAGTACCCTGCCTTCAGTTGTTGGCTGCTGTGTCCATTCATCTGTCCAGAAATGTTTTGGAAAAATTGAAAATCGTGCACCTTAATGCCATTTGCCTCAAATTGTTCACCGTCATAAATGAGCCGCTGCATGGTAAAACTTATAAACTGATCAGTGCAGTGCACATGATTGGATGAAGTACACATCAAAAATATGTATTCAAAGAACATCACAAACAAACTGATGTGGTGCCATCATCAACATTACCGCTTCCTTGTCAACCCATAAACAACTCCAGATATGGAGAGGTTTTCCTGCCCATGCTGATTGGTGAGTAAAGCAGTGCATTAAGATTACCTGCTCCTGCTGTGCCACATTTTTGTTTATCAGTCTGCCTAATCTTTCCATTGTTTACGTTTTAAATGTGTTCCAGCACATTCTTTGTGATTAGGGAGTGAAAATATTCAAACAGAAATATCTTCCCCAGTTGGCAAGTATAAATGGTGTGAGTGGAAAGAAGGCAACTGTGGTTAATTTTGTAAAGTAGCAAAACCACTGGACTCCAAATGATGTATAGTATTAAAATGAGTGAAGATAAGAGCTTTGGTTGTCCATCTTGATGCTAGGCGTCAGTTTTATAGTCAACTTTTTGATTTGGGGCTAACATAAGTATTTTCATTTTTTGTGTGGTTCTCGTTTGCTTAGCTTGGCTTTGCTGCACCAGCTTTGAATTACTTCCGTTTAAAACAGTAGAATTGGTACAAACCATGTCAAATGTTGACTGAAGTGGCGAACAGTGCATTTTAATAATTTCGTCTACTCAGTAAGATTGCAATATCATTTGATGAACAGGAAGCTTGTTTCTTCTCCCTATTTAAAAATGTTTCTCCTTTTTGTGTCCCATCATGCTTTTCGGAGCAATTGACCTGATTGATAAGACTGTTTTTAAAATACAATCAGTTCTTTTTTCAAAAAAAATGGAGAAACCTAAAAAAGGATGTTAACGAAAAAGACCAGGAGTACCAAACTCTATTCCGAGATGGTGTGAAAGCCTATCCTCAATCATCAAAGGTCGAAGTGCAAAAGATTTGTAAAGAGCACTGGGATGCAATCAAAGCTGGAAATAAAACATTTGATCAGGTTGCCAAGCACTTCAAGAAAAAACAGTTGAAAAATAAGTCAGAATATTTCTGACGTCAATGAAAGTTTTTAAAGTGTAAAAAACAGAGAGGTTCAATTGAAAAGTTATTTCACACAATTGTTTTTGCTGTTAAGCTTTACATTTCACTCGGAGCTACTTTTATCACCCCTGCTTCAACCTTCTAACCCCCTGATAGTTAGAATCTTACAAATTAAAAACATGGTGTCAATATTTTATCTTCGTCTGCAGTACAAGTTCAGGGAAAAAGTGCCCACAATTGACGTCAACTTTGCGGGGGGAAGGGGGTCAGAAATCGAAAAGTTGACAAGAGTTGACAAGAGGGGGAGGGGGTAAAAAATGGTGAAAAAGTGGTTGACGTCATTTGTGAACGATCCCTAACTGCTGTAATTTGTGAACACTACCACCTCAGGTTTGAACAGGAGTTTGCCTACTAAAAACCTACTCTACTGAGCTAGACAGCTCCTCCAACGATTCCTGTTGCACTATTTAGTTCAACAGAAAAGACGTTGGGTTGCAGTTAGCAATTTAGGTCCTCCTTTCGATACTGAGGTAGTCACAAATAATCATAACTGAACAGCCACTCTAAGATATTTATTGCTGCAAAGTTAGTACCATTATTCAAAATCCTCTCTGGGTAATATGGATTCTTAACGCAGAACCTTGATTTCTTATTAATTTCTTGCAACTATGAAGAGTTTGCAGATGTCTTCAATTGTAACACGATGTCATGAAGCGCCCCTTCTTTAAGTGTTCCTTCTTCAAGCGTCCCTCCATTAAGCGCCGGCCCACTTAATACCCTATCTGATACGAGGAGCTTTAATAGATAAAGAACCTCGATTCCTTAATTTGACCTTTGTCATCGAAAGGAGTCAAAATCACGAGTTTCAAAAATGCTGGTTCGTGTAGTGAAAGCCATAAAAAGAACAAAACACAAACCGAATGCATGCAGCTAAAGACAAGCCGTTTATTCCTGATGAAAACAAAATACGTTGGAAGCAAATCTTTGAGTCTTAATCGTGACGGAAAAACAGGATAAGGACACAAATATTTGACACTGCGTGACTTTATTTTCAATAGCAGAGAGAAGAAACTCAACGCATTAGATATTAACTTGTTTACACTACCCTACTCCTCGCAATTAAATAAGTTGAGCCGAAAGGTAAAGACAAACAAGAAAACTACGTAACGCAGTTCATTCCACAACATCGATTTCTTTTAAGTTTTGTCTTGCTATTTAGGTTCCATAATACTAATCCTAAGAAAAGCGCGCTTGCGCAGTTCTTAAAAGCATATTTGTACACATTAAATTTACGTGTTTTGCAACGAAAAACGTCGTGAATACATGTCTAGAAGTAAGGGCGACAATAAAACGATTAAAGCAGTTAGTCACTACAAAGTACCAATTAATACCCATCTACTTCCTCTTGAATTCTTGAATTGGCAAGTGTCTTATGCCCATAATCAGATCTAACGGGACAAAGGTCACAATTTCAATATCCAGGAGTGGTTTCATTGTAATACTTCAACAAAGACACCAAAACAGGAAAATTGTAACAGCAATTTTAAAAAGGAAATACTTTACTTCCTCCTGGTAATTCAGTGCTGACGAAACATCAACCTACTTCCATTCATATATGATACTGAGTTTGTGTACAGTTTCCAAGGAGTACTAAACAAATCGTGTATACTTATATGCAATTGTAGATTATGCAAAACCCTAAAAATGATCTGCTACACATATCTATTTGCCTCTGAAATCTATTTTGAAACCATATTGACTAGAAACATCAGCTCAAAGGAAAAAGGAATGTGCTGCAGCAACAAAAAAAGGTGAAAGTAGCAAGTTACAAAGCTCAAAGTTCATACGAAGACTGTCTAAGTGGATGGATGTGACAGCCTATAACGGCAGCGACGTAAAGCCGCAAAACACATCATATTGTAATTAAGCACGAGATGATAACAGGATTTGTTTCACTTAATTTTAAACGAAGCAATATTTTAATGATCCCTCAGCACATCAACGATCCACTACAAAGGCACCGAAAATATAAATTAGAACAAGACTATTAGAAAATGTTTCCTTATTCTCTTTGACAGCAAAGACTTCGGTTAATCAACTTATTGCCAAGTAATAAACTGCAATAATTTAAAGGGATTGCTCTACTGAATCATTTTCTTCTTCCTTTTCCACCACCTCCTCCCCCCATTGCAGCAGCCCCAGACTGAAACTGCTTCATCATATTCTGCAATCCACCCATGCCACCTGCAAAGAAACGGAAGTTTACGAATATTTGATCGAGTAACTTACTTCATCTTATTAAGCATCACTCTAAACTAAGTACCCACAGGCAGGTTCACAGACGAGCTTATACTTCACGTTGGCTCTACAAACTAGTTGCTGACGGCAAACTCGCAAGATAGGCTTTGCCAAGATGACAACATCATAGTGTGGTCAAGAAACCACGCTATGATAATTATCTTGTGTTACGGAAGGGAAAATATTCGCTGAAGACATTTATTTCCTCTGACATTCTTCCATAGTGTCAATGATATCAGGAGCCAGAAAAATATCCAATGAGCTCTTTGTCTACGCCTCCTGTGCTCAGAATCAGATCAATGTTTTCATTTAAAATGTTTCACCAGATTCATCTACTTTCGATTTATGATTCTATTTTACGTAATTCCACATATTGTCTAATTATCAAAGTAGAGAAGAAAGTTAAGCTAATTACCCATTTGCTGTAACACTCGTGGATCCATCATTCTTGCCATCTGCTGATTCAGCTTTGCCATTTGAGCAGGGTTGACATTCTTAGCCATATCACCACCTGCAAATATACACACAGATGCGGTAATGACCTGTTGTGATACCCGCTACAGAGAACTACTTTGTATAGTGTAAAATACTGTTAATGGTTTGTGTGTATAAAAGGAAGGGAATGGGAAGGGAAGGGAATGGGAAGGGGAAGGAAAGAGGCTGAAATGGAACAAAAAAGGATGAGAAGGGGCATGGAAAGGGGAGAACAGACAAAAGGAAGTGGATGAGAAGGAAAGGGAAGGGAATGAGAAGGAGAAGGGAACCGGATGAACAGGACAGGTGAAGTGGATGTAGAGGGGAAAGTAGAGCGAGGCAAATTGAAAGAGATGCAAAGTAGAAAAGAGAAAAAAAGCGAAAGAAGGGCGACAGAAAAAGTAAACAAATGAGTGAAAAAGGGAGGAAGAAAGCAAGATGAAAGAAGGAAAACCCAAGAAAGCAATCTAACAATTAACAATTACTTCACTTTACAGACATTTGTGTTTTGCCACTGTAATTCACAATTTCATAGAAACACGGTGTTCTTTTCAATGGGAATTCGAAAATTTCCAATATCTGGCAAGATTATGACTAAGCCCTTAAGGTGAAAGCAATAAAAGCAGAGCCCCCAAAACAGTTTGATGATTGTAAACTATCCTCTCGATGTGCTACAGAAGTATTGGTATCACAGTCACGAATTTAGAGATCAGTGTTTTTTCAAACATTATTTATCAGTAACACAGTTCAAATGGAATGAATAAGTGATTTTCGTTTTCCTAATTCAACTTCATGTTTGCCTCTTGGGTTCCTAAATCATCAGTGCTTTAAACAAATATATCTATTCCAAAGTGAAGTAGGTAGCTTAACGCGTTTATCATTCTGTTATTTAATCCACACATATCAAGTCCTTTAGCGGTAAAATATCATTATTGACTTTGAAAAGGATAGTTATGCAACTTAGAGATAAGTTATGTAACGGAGATGACCGTTAAACTAGGGAGATATTTCATTTTCAATCACAGAAAACAGTAAACTGAGACAAGATGAAAAGTACAGTACAGTTGTTAAAAATGATGAATCGTAGACATGATGTACAAAAATGTCTATGTGTTGTCTAAAATCCTCTCATAATTGGCACCATACGTAATCAAACGGAATGTTACCGATTGTGGATCTGGTGGTGCTGGTCGTCAGCTGATGATTAATACATTAATAATAACCATCATCTTCAGGCTGGTGATGATGGTGGGGAAAATGATGACGATGCCAATGGTAACGATGACCAATACTGTCCACATAGTATGGAGTAGACGACAAGGGCGATCAAAATAATGATGATAATGATTGATGATGAGTATCGACGACGAGGAATGATGATGAGGATTGATGATAATGATGTAATGCTGCTTCTGATACGATAATAATTATGATGATAATAGCGACGATGAGGTAATGTTGCTGCTGACAATAATGCTGCTGATGACGATAATATTATTGACGAGGTAATGATGTTGATGATTATAACGAAAGTAATGAGTGATAACAATGTTGAGGTAATAATGAGGCAATAATGACGATGAAGTAACAATTACGAGGTAGTGATTATGAAGTAATAATGATGATGTCGTGATAATTATAAATACGAAGGATGACGCTGCTGCAGATAATGTTAATGATTATGATGATGATGTTGCTTTTGTGCTTCTACTGCTGATGAAGACAACTAAGACAACAATGACGAACTTAAAATGACAACTGTCGACGACTCCTATAATGGCAACCATGATCATAATGATGGTATTGGAAATGGTGACGTTGCTGAGACCGTTAAAAACGATGTTGATGCTGGTTGTACTCCAGCTGCTGAAGCTGCCGAAGCTGCCGAGAATGACAACGGATGAGAATACCCGCAAGCGTACTGACGTTAAAATTATCCTATTTTTAACAAACAAAGTAACTTGTGTCTTAAAGGAATCGTCGCTCAAAATGTATACCTTGTTAATAACAAAAATCTATAGAGATAGACGAAGCATTTAAAGCAAGAACACAGATAATTGATGTGGTATCATTTCCAGCTGTCGAAAAGTGAAAACTTCCGATAAACATTTGCCATCAATGGATAAATTATTTATAACAAGGGAGTAAGAGATGCAAATGCGCCAGAGCCGATTGTCGAAAACCTCATTAATGACAGGATCAGAAAAAGCAAAAGCGACCTTATAAATAATTCACCTAAACCCAAGCAGCCTTTGGATAACCAGTGTGATTTAAAATCTTGCAAAGCACTTAACGGCAACGAGTACCTTCAATCAAACTAAGAATCTACAGTGAACGGTACTAGAATCTTAGTCCTTGACTGGAAAAAAGCAGACGAAAACTACGGTAGAGAAGAGTACATTTTTCGGCGTCGTAGCTGAAATTCACCGCCACTTTAGTGTTTTGTAAACGACCTTCCTTTCATAAAAAGGGTGACAAATTTCTAAAGACTAAAAACTATAAATTTCGAAAACATGTAACTCGCGTTGACGAGCGTTGTCACAACAAGCAGTTCGAAAACGCGTTCGTATGTACATAATGTAAAGTTTCATTTGAGATCTTTACATATATGTACACCTGAATCGACTGTTGGTATCTGCAAAATGGAGATAACCGTAGGCAAGTAATTTCCACCTCAACGCACATATGAACGACACGTAGTGCTGTACCGAAGAAAGCATAAACTACAACTACGTAAGTAGGCAAACAGATAGCTAGGTAGATAGATAGGTAGGTGGGTAGGTATGTAGGTAGGCTTGCAGCAAAGTAGATAGGTAACACATGTAAGTAGACTGGTAAGCAAATGTGTGGACACACGTACGTACGTAGACGTTTGTGATGGTAGACAGGTACAGGCAAATGATGCGAACAATTGTCGTATACAGGCGAATTTACTCGCTTGCATTGAGATCGCCACGCAAAGTCTACAGTTATGTAACAGTTGTCTTAACTTATCGTTATTTCACTGTATTGTTTTAGTAAGATGTTTTTATTAATGGTCGTAATATCTTTTAAAGTTGACATATGCTATAAATTTCCCCCAACATTGATGCCGGAAGGAACAAGTTTTAACAGTAAAATTTTAGATATTAAAAAAAATCTGATGTACAAAACCTAGACATCGTATTATGATCTGGGGCAAAAATTATAACGCATCACTTTTATCATAACAGTAAAACTGTTAGTTGATTTTCTATTACACCAGTGCTATTTTCTAAGCGATAAATACCATCACTTCTACTGTAACTTGTGTCCTGGTATGAACACTTTTGGTTTGGTGCTTGAAAACAATAATTAAAGACAAATTACTAACCATTACAACATTTACAGCCAGTAACCTGTCTACTTCTTAAAAACAATTAACTTACGATGCGAGGAAACATTCTAAAATACAAAATAACAGGGACACCTATACGCGACAAATTCTAATTTCAAATACAAAAAAATTACTCAAAATGAGAAAAAGTGTCCTCAGTGAGTGCGACGTTCCTAGTAACTCAACAAATACTGCACTCTGAGACACAAAAGCCGATCACGGAAGTGATAAACACGAAAAATTTCCAGTACTATTTGAAAGATAATTACAAAAACCGCGAGGAAAAACGTTCTCATTAATAAAACCTATCTCGCAACTTAAAAACGGTTTGCTTAACCTTTATGTACAAATTTGGTTACTCAGGGTCACTGAGTGACATACCAGCTTCCAAATATATGAAATAACCGTTCATGATAGAAATAAAATGACCATACCAAACTATACTAGTAAATAAAAAATCAATTTGATATACGTTATCTGACCTTTGAAAAGTCCTTTGATACCACCCATCTTCTTTACCATCTGCGCGAATTTCTGATATTGGGAAAGAAGTTCTTGAACTTCTCTTGATGATACTCCTGACCCACGAGCGACGCGCGCAACTCTACCAGGCTGCTTTGTAAATAGTTTTGCTCCTTGCGGGCTGTCGAGTTCTGAGGGTGAGGCAACAAAAGATACTCAGAGTGAGGTTACATGGGGGGCTCCCTGTTATTACTAAAACGATCCACGTTCTTAATTTTCAGATACGTATCTCGTACTCCAAGTAATAAATGAAGACAGAAGGGTGAATCACGTAAGGTCAGTGCTGATCCGTTCTAACTAGTACAGAGAGGGTTCAAAATTGTTCACATTAGATAGTTGAGCACCATTAGCAACTGGAAAAGTTGAGTCTTGTCCTCAATGTTGACGTGAATGAGATAAACTCTTCTGCAATATAGCACAGCGGGAGTAAAGATTGTCATTGACTCGACGAATTCTCATGTTTGACAACAAGAAAATGGACTTAGGTAATAACAAAAATATTGATATGAATTAGTATCTTTATCACACACCGATATCAATATAATTTATTGCAAATGTCATAGTCATGAATACACGTATCATAGCAACAGTGTTTTTCATGGAGCTACAAGCAGATGATCATTTAAGTGAATTTGCAATGAGAACGAGTTTACAAATACTATCTATTTCATAGCAAACGAAGTGATAACCAAATTATAAAAATAAAAAAAATCCAGCAGTTTTGTTCTACATCTTTTTCTAAAATTCCGCACGTTCATTATGGGTTAAATTTGGAGGTTGTTGGAACTTGGGTTTTACTACCTAAACGTGATTTCTTTTGGCTTACATATCATGATTGAAATTATCTTTGTTTCAGATCAACTAGAATTGTGTCACTTAAGGTTTTATCATTTTAGGTGTTTATCTATAATAAAACATCTCGAGATAAATCATCATAACAAGACAAGTAAAAATATAATAATCAACCACTTGAGATTTAAAGCAGCCGGTCCTGATTAGGGCTCCCCATGTCCATGAATTTTACTACTGGATTATTCGGAAGAAATTTTAACAATTATTCGGTTATTCAGCGAATATGGGAGGGCAATCACAAACTTTTCGGTGTGACAGAGTGTGGCCTATTGAATGTGTACGACGATTTAATGTTTTTATTACCATTTAACAAACATAAAACTACAAAGTTTTCTAATTCGTTACGAAAAGTATCGGTGTTCTCGTCACAATATGCATTTTAGCTGTCTTAATTTACTTTAAGAAAAGCAATGTGTTCAGTCAACGTGCTGTAATGAAAAAATTTCTCAACATTCATGACTCATTAAGGAGAGTTTTTCTGCTTGGAAGCTTAAGTGCTAAATTTCTTTCAAAATGAGCGTACAATAAATCCACGAATTAGCTGCCACCCGCCTCCATTCGGATCAGCCCCCTTTCATGTCAACGCAAAAAAAAACAAAAAAGATAAGTCTTTTCGACGACTGACCATAAGTCATGAAAGCATAATTCGTTAAATAAAGTTAATTTAGTTCCTCTTGAATACAAAAAGGTAAAATAAGAAATTCAAACAAATTCAACACAAATCCTAAGATAAATGCTACCCATCCAACAGGGGCGGGATAGTCACCCTTTGTTCTTACACAAGTGAGTTTTTGTCTTAAGAGTTTCTTCCTGCAATTTCCCTTCGTGCCCCTACATACTGCGTACTGCATCGCATGCTCAGGACTGCCTTACCACCATTGCCCAGTCACTCATGTCCTTGACATTCTATTTAAAGAATAGGAATATTATCAATGGGTCCCCCAGTTGATTTGATAACTTCCCCGAACACCTCACTATCATTTTCTCTCGAGTTAATGCTTTAAGCTGCAACTTCCCCATCCTTCCCATACCACTTTTGTCTTATACATTCAAGCTTTTCTTTAACAGTTACCATTGCTATAGCTATTCGATCTGTCATTAGCATTCGATCACTCATTGCTATTCCATCATCAGTCACCATTTGATCAGTCACATTATTCGATTAGTTGTTGCTATATGAACAGTCTTTGCTATAAGAATACTCGTTTGCTATTCGAATAATCCAAATAATCACACTATTCGGTCAGTGAATGACATAACTGAATGACATAACTGAATGATATAACTGAATGACATACGCGAATATTACCAAGACAAGTAATCGAATATTCATTATCGACGATTTCGACCTTCGGCGGACATGCCTACTCCTGATTCATAACTTGAGGCCTTTCCTACTGACGTAAACACCTCAAGAGACAAGGTCAGAAAATATTTATTTACTTAACCCTTATGATGCACTAGCTCATGAAGTTGGCAGTCTGCTGACAAATGTGCTGTACTCAACAAGCTTTTGTACCTGCATGGCATCTACCGATAGCAGTTTAGATCTAGACACAAGTGCAAGACTTGCCTTATGTGGAACATGAAAAGAGGGCTGGCACAGCTAAACATGGTCTCACTTTTGCGGGGTGAAAACGGGCAAAACATTTTCGTGTGCTCAATTAAACGAAGATGATCAAAGTACACGTGCGAGAAACAGCAAAAAGTAAACAAACCTCATGTGACTTTTTGAGTCCACCAAAGAGGACCGGGAAAACTTAAGCTCGGTCACACGTGTTCATACGTCACACCTCATTACACAGAGGCGGATCCAGCTTAAATTTTGATAGGTAATGAAGCAGTGGCGGCTGATGCTAGGGGGCACCATGGGCATTGCCCGACCATTCAAAAGCAGAGAAGGTCCTCCATATCCAATTATTTTCTGAATTGACAAATTTTGTCACTCCTAGTCATATTCAGGAACGACTTATGGTGATTTTCCATCGTCTTTCTCTGCCATGTCAACTGTCAACGCATGTCCAAAAGTTATCAGACCACAGGGCTGAATTCTACTTTTTCTGTAGTGCTTGGCCGTGAACAGCAAGTGCAAGATCAAATTCACCTGCGATTTTTGCATATGGGTGTGCGTAGTTCATACTGACTTTCGGTGACATCAAACGACTTTCCCTCATTTCAGGGGAAAAATTAAATCTGCCAATAACCCAAGAAATCACAGGGAACCTTGTGTGCAAAACGTTCAGCTCGGTGTTGTTGTGAAAACCTATCAAAGATATCGCCCCACTTAAGCAAATAACCACCAGCCGCCACTGTACTGAAGTCTCTGATAATCTTCATACATCGCTCAGTCCAGTTTCTACAAACATCCTTTTGGCATACCATTGAAATTTTGAATTACACTTGACACCAGGGGGGTGCTCTAGCCAAAGTGAGCATCCGCAAAATCGCAAGTCGATTGGCTACTTTCCATTCATGTTTCCCATCGCTGATTGGTTAAAGTCAGTTACGAAATGATTACAACTCGGACTACAGAGTGCTCGAAAGCTTGCGTTTACTCACAAATATACAGTTTGTTCCGTGGATTAACCAATGGGCAGAAGTGGCAATGGAGATTTATCACGGAAAGACTACCGGATATCAATGTCAAGGAATAGACGTGAAGCAGCATCAATTTGTTTACTATTGAATTTTAGGCGGATTATGCGAATCTAGATTGTACCAAAACAAAATACTTCATATAAGCATTAAATCTTACTATTGAGATCTGAGGGGTACTTAGGCTCCTGTAGCAGCCCCCTAGATCCCCCCTACCATTAGTTAGATAAAAACAACTAGCGCTTCCAGGATTTGAATTCCTAGTCCGAGACCATTTTCAGTTGCATCATTAGTGACTGGTACACTTTGTTAAATCCTGTATTTGATGAACTAAGGCTACTACAAGTAGTAGAGCATGCAATGCAGCATTCGTCATCATAATAACATGAAGGATCAACTTACAGCATCAGTTGCCAAGAGACTGTCAGTGCCGTAAATTTAATAAAAAAATCCATATTAAGTAAACCTCTCGGGAGAATGATGGTCATGAAATTCTACACAATTAATCCCTTGTTCGATTTTTCAATTTAAATATCAATCCACGCATTCATTACGTCAAGTCGCCACGCATTCCGTACGTCAAATTGCCACGCATTCAGTACGTCAAGTCGCCACGCATTCCATACGTCAAGTCACCACGCATTCCGTACGTCAAATCGCCATGCATTCTGTACGTCAAATCGCCACGTATTCAGTACGTCAAGTCGCCACGCATTCCATACGTCAAGTCGCCATGCACTCCGTACGTCAAATTGTCACGCATTCAGTACATCAAGTTGCCACGCAGTCCGTACGTCAAATCGCCACGTATTCAGTACGTCAAGTCGCCACGCATTCCATACGTCAAGTCGCCATGCACTCCGTACGTCAAATTGTCACGCATTCAGTACATCAAGTTGCCACGCAGTCCGTACGTCAAATCGCCACGTATTCAGTACGTCAAGTCGCCACGCATTCCATACGTCAAGTCGCCATGCACCCCGTACGTCAAATTGCCACGCATTCAGTACATCAAGTCGCCACGCATTCCGTACGTCAAGTCGACACGCATTCCGTACGTCAAGTTGCCACGCATTCAGTACGTCAAGTCACCACTTGTCTTTTAAGTAGAAATTTAGCGTCCAAGTACGAGTGGAGACTTCCTTTCTTGAAAATCCATAAGGTGGCCCTCTTAGATATTCTTAATCACTTCAATACTAGTCCCACCTTCATCGTTCATGCTGTCCATCATTGTCATAAGCTTTTTCAGTCTTGCTACTGATTCTTGCTCGTTTCCTTTTGAAATAATGTCACTACTAAATCCAGGTATCATCCCCTACAGCGAGAAATCAAAAATCAAATCAGATGATGTAACGGCACAAATGACGCTTATTTGTAAAAGGCAAATAGAATGAACTAACCAATTCAATGGCATTTTAGGCACACTTTTATGACACTCGATACGAAAGTGATAACAACGTAATGAGGCACTTAAGATGCAAAATGATCCTGTGGCAAACTTGCTGTAAGGCCCAACGCTAGATAAAGCAGTGTGGCAGAGTTTTGCAACCGCACTGTAGGAAAGTACAACAGTGACAAAGTAACTGAGTGGCAAAGTGATGAAATGGCAAGGAAGGAAGTGATGAAATGGTAAGGAAGGAAGTGATGAAATGGTAAGGAAGGAATTGATGAAATGGCAAGGACGGAAGCGATGAAATGGCAAGGAAGGAAGTGCTGAAATGGTAAGGAAGGACGTGATGAAATGGTAAGGAAGGAAGCGATGAAATGGCAAGGAAGGAAGTTATGAAATGGTAAGGAAGGAAGTGATGAAATGGTAAGGAATTGATGAAATGGCAAGGACGGAAGCGATGAAATGGCAAGGAAGGAAGCGATGAAATGGCAAGGAAGGAAGTGATGAAATGGCAAGGAAGGAAGTGATGAAATGGTAAGGAAGGACGTGATGAAATGGTAAGGAAGGACGTGATGAAATGGTAAGGAAGGAAGCGATGAAATGGTAAGGAAGGAAGCGATGAAATGGTAAGGAAGGACGTGATGAAATGGCAAGGAAGGAAGTGAGGAAATGGTAAGGAAGTAAGTGATGAAACGTTAAGCAGATTGCCTCGTTATGATTAAAAAATTGAACAGGTAAAGCTAACAATTGGCCAGTTTAGCTGGATAATAAGTAAAGGCAACTGACAACATGGAAAATAAGAAAATATAGTTCAGTAGAGTACAGTAAAGATAAGTAAAGGAAAAGTACAGGGGAAATAAAAAAATGTAAATAAGCAAATTAAGTAAATACGTCAGTGATAAAAAATAAGTGAAGCGTGGAGTTAAGTGATAACGTACGTATGTCTGCCAGTAGTTTAGTAAGCAAGTAAGTCGGTAGCTTAGTAACTAATTCAGTAGCTAAGCAAGCACGTAAGTAATAAGTAAGCAAATATGTATTTCCTTGTAGTAGGTAGATATGTAAACCAAGTGACGTCACGGCAAACAAACAGAGTCGTTGGAAAGATCAGCGACTCAAGTCTACAGCTCCACAAAACGAATTTAAGAAAACATTGTTTACCATAATTTGACTAAATGGCCCCATTTTCATGATGTTCTGAAACTGCTCATACATGTCACGCAGTGTAAAGACACCTGCCAGGGATCAAAATACAAAAGATGACTAAGAAGGTAAACATATTGAAGCATTGACAAAAACCCAAGAAAACAGAAAACAATTCCAAAATGTTAGGGCTATGTTTGAGAGTGTGCTCCCGTTTAATTTTAGTTCTCCTTAACTTGGTCCCAGTTTTGTTTAAATACTAATTAACAACATCTGTTTTTGCTTATAATCAAATTCAGTAAAGATCCTTCTTTACCAAGGACGAAAGTGTTCATATGCGTCATATTTTGTGTCTCAAACTTCATTTTATTTAGCAACCAGAAGACAAGCAATAAGTTATCACGAGAAATCCTGGCGCTAACTATGATCATCCTGTTCAGCTCATAAATATTACTAAGCTATATTTGCTAAGACGATTTTTATGACCTTCGCTCGCTTCAGAAATGGAAAAAGATCCAAAACATGCTGGTGTTATGCTTATTAGTACCAACCAAAAAAGGTACTCATTAACTTAAATCTCGTTAAAAACTATGACCTTTGGAAAACCTTTGGTAAAATCATTTGCGACTAACACTGGCAGATGTTTTGCTTTTCAACATGAGCAGAAAGAGGATATGTGACCAAAAGCAGCATGTTGCCCTTTTGCACTGACCAAATAATAACTCTTGTAATTGCTATATAATAATAATTGCTTCAGCTGTACCAGTGTCAATTTAATATGACAAACCCGATTTATGGTGGTCATGTAGGCACAAATTCATGCGTGTGTCTATTAAACTATGAATACTGTAAACTATTTCCCATATTATCAAATTAGACACTGATGGAAGTGGGAAAAAATAACGTACATTCACAAATTTACTTACAAGTAGCAATTGAAAATACAAGGCAGGAAAATAACACCTTCGAAACTTCTATATCATTGATTAAACCCCAACCTCGTTTTCAAGTACAAATCGTCTAAGTCAGAAACTGATTTTACAGACAGGACGAAAAATAGGAAAAGTTACACAAACATAGTGATTCCGTCAAAAACAGACGTATCAATGCACCTGCAGAGGCTTCTACAACGTCCTGACTTTGTGCACAGCAACACGAATGACCTAATCAAAATCAATTAACTTTTGTTAGGGGGGGCGGGGGGGATCACACGCATCTGATTTGAAAGTCCCAAAACTTTGTAAATATCGAGGTTTCGGACTGAAGCTCTTGATACTTCAGGTTTCAAGTTTATCTTCCAATTAATGTTCTTTTGCAACAAGCAGAAAAACACATTCACCAAAGCAAGTCACGTGGCCCTATTAAATATTCACCAACTAGTGCCCAGTGTTTCCCAAGCAATTCTACTTGTCAACTACTTTGTTTTGATTGCCAAATCTGTCTTACCTAATGAAAAAGGGAAGTAGTAAAAATTGTAAATATGAAAGTCACTCTCAAACCTTGTTTAAGTTTTCCAATTAGCTCTTCATTTTCATCCAGTTTGAGTTCATTTACTTTGTCAATTAACCCTTCAATGTCTCCCATTCCTAAAATAAAATAATACCTTTAAAGCTACAAGCGATCATTGACTTACCAAGACACTACTGGCTGTCTTTGCTTTCTTTTCTTTATGTTCTCATAGACATATTGCTTGCAACCATTCTATCTTGAAACATTAATCCTTTTTTCCATTTAAATTCAATGAGTTCCAAAATTTCATCAGTAAGCTTCTCTATCTTCACAATTAAAATACGTCACACGAAGTTGCAGCCAGGAAAAAATACCCATTTTTCGACACAAAAAAATCCTTGTCGGTATATTTTCCAATCTATTCAGTCTTATTCCTGGTGCGCCTGTTGGTTAGATAGTCCTACAGGGTGGACCCTCCTTAAAACCCGACGTCCTTAGAACTTAAAATTCTTATCCCTGGTCTTGTTATCGCATACAATGAAATATGGCAGGAATGTTTCCTTTGTTTTGTATATCCCGTTTTAAGCGTTACAACAATCATTGTATATGAATTATCATTACGTTCATGCTTTGGCAGTCCATAATGACTTCACGCAAACGTCACGCAAAGTATGGGAAACCACTATCTGGCGCTTTAATGATAAGAGAAAGGGCAGAAAACTTAAAGAAAATATACCTAACAGTTTGCTTATAAATGGTTGTGTCTTAAACTGCTCGAAGTCGTCTATGTGTTCACCAGTTCCAATAAAAACGATAGGACTTTTAGTTGCAGCAACCCTGTTAAAAGGAGCAACAAATATTACTTACACTTAATAAAATAACTAGAAATATAGAAGTAAAACTGGCTTCCACAAGCTAAATGGTCCAGTAATAATGAAATCGTTCTAAAACAGCCTAAAACATGTTAATGGTATTTTTGAGAGGGACAACGGACTCTCCTTTTATCACTGCAAAGCACTTTTACCCTTTAGACAATGGCGGTAAAGTTAAACCTGTCCAACAAAGATTTCCTTGTACTCCTGCCATAACAAACACTTACACACAGACACGAGCTCGCATTCAAGTAAATGACGAGGTATCATACTACATATGGAAGTGAGTTCTGGGCAATAAACAAAGTGATGGAAAAGAAATTAGACACTGTGGAAATGCGGTTCTACAAAAGAATGTTCAAAATCTCGTGGGCAAAAAATGACGAATGAGTACGTAATGCGAAAGGCGACAGAAAGGTAGTTGATGAACACCATCAGAGAAAGATAATAAAGATTTGTTGGACATATTCTTAGAGAAGAAGATGGCATTGAAAGACATATCATCATGACGGAATTGAACGAAAAAGGAGCAAAAGAAAGGCAGAGGCTGAGTGTGAGAAAAGATGTAGAGCTTGGGAATATTGCGAGAGACGGAGAAAGATGGAAAATGACAAGATCTCGTCTAAAAGTCAATCCATCAACGCCTACGGCATACTATGTTACGGTATATGAAGAAGATCACAACACGTAATGATCACTAATGATTATATATACTTTCGATTCAAAAATAAACACGAGTCATCAGGCATCCTTTCGAAAACTGCACAATGTCGCGTAGCAAGTGAAATCACCTTTGTATAAATATAACGTAGAAAATATGGTTAATACACAAGAACGCCGTGATAAGATCTTATTTGAATTCTTTAGCAGTAATTTCTATGAATTCAAACAAAAATGAATGATCATTTCAATCATACTTACGCACTAAGTGCCCCTCCACCCTTTGCATGCCCATCCAATTTTGTGATAATAACAGATGCAACATCAACTTTTTCTTTAAACGCTCTTGCCTGGTCAAAGGAAAAACAAAAAAGCATCAACATAAAAGAAAACCAGCACGAGTTTGAAAAATAATGGATCTTCCTGGCAAGACTGGAAAGGAAATCAAATATGTTCACTGATGACCGCAAAAAAAAGACTACAATCACATCTTTAGAATTATCTAAGTAGGATAAAAATTTCTTTTCATGATGATATAAACCTAAGTACTTTAAATCACTTTTCAAAATTCCTTAGACTGCCATGAGATCATCCACACAACAAGAGTACAGAAAATATAGGACAGATATAGTAATATTCAATTTTTCATTTGAACAAAGATGAAACTATGAATGTTATGCATTATGTACTTATTATCACTTATTATACCTTCTAAATTGCAACACACAGGAGAGATTCCAAGGACATCCACAAAAATTATCGCATTGGAAAAATAAATCTGCAAGGATTCCCTAATAAGCAAACTATTAGACTTACAAACAAAAGGCCATAAAGAAATGAAGTTTTATCTCAATTCTGGCCTAGTGAAACCCATGTGATGACAAATGGATATCTTGCTACTCTGTAATTATCACTCAGTGGAACAATAATAGCTACGAGTTAATAAAACTACATATTGCTTCATAAAGTTTGCAACAGGTTTACCTGTGCCTCGCATGCTTGTCCAATTGAGGCATCCATAACAAAAATGATATTGTCTGGATCCTTAATAAACAAGCAAAATAAAAATTTCATACATATATAAATTGTAACCAAACTCTAAACTCTATTCAAAACTCTTTTTATGCTGCACAAATATTGAAAATTTTTAAGTCTCAGGCAACTTGTTAAATGTTATTACAACACAGAAATCTTTTAAATACTTCAAATAATACATAGATCAAATTTTTTTCACAATTCCTGACTACACTATGCCTTAATAAGGAAGCCCAAATCTAGTTTGATCTATCTTGATCCAATCCAAAGCTATACAACCCACTAAAATCCAGCACAATCAAAATATAAACAATACTGTTCAGTAAAGTCCAGTACAATAAGTACATTCAAATCTAAGCCAACAAAATCGGAACAATATGATAAAACACAGTCATACCTAGTATGACAAAATCGAGTGGAATAGAACAGAGAGCGATGGAATAAAAGGTTACAATACAACATTGTGCAAAAAAAACTCTATAATACAATATGAATATAGAAGATAAGAATACACAACCTAGCAGAATATAAAAATGTATTACATAAAATTATGCTGCAGGCAATGTAAAATAGAGTTTCTCTGTCAGAATTAATCCATTTTACAAAACATTTGCTTAAGTCTTATTTACCAACAGCTGATGCTATTAATTGATGGAACAATTACTTACAACGGCATTTGATACTTGCAACATCTCTTCAAATAATGACTCTTCTTGCTTATGCCTACCACTGAAATTAAGGAGAAACATTTAAAGTTAAAGGCAAGTTTCCAAGCAAAAAAAGGCACTTTTAAAACAATGAATACAGAATACTGAGTACAAACTCTTTGTTTTCTGATGCAAAGGATCACACACATACCTTGTATCAACAATAATAATTTCAAAGTTTTCTTTCCTAAACTTTTCAACTCCTTCCTGGGCAATAACTACTGGATCCATTTCAGTGTAGCTGTAAAGGATAAAATGACATAAAATCTAACATCAATTGACATTTTTACCAAATTAAAGGAGTAGAATACCCTTCCCTCAATCAAACATTTGAAATTTAAAGGCTGTTCAATGTACAAATAGTATCATCTCCTTCACCAAAGACATGCTTTTTCTGTCAGTGCTGAATTGCTTGTCTGTATGCTTGACTGTTTGTCTTTCTGTTAGCAAAATAACTAAAAATGTGTGAGTCGGTTAATGTAATTTTCAGTTAGAGCCAAAATAGGTCTTTAAAGAATGTCTGATGGCTAATTATGGGGTTTTTATCAAAATCACATGTGTAAAACTTTATACTTGAAAGTCTATTATGCAAGCAAATGTAAATAACATGTAATGTAAAACAAATGTCAAATTGGCCAAACATTCGTACCTGCCGTAAAATGGTATTCTTGCTTTTGTTGCATTCTGCTTCAGCTGATCAAAGGCACCTTATCAGAAAAAAGAAGACATAAACAATAATACCATGAGAAAATAATGTATAGGATCGTTTAAGCAGTAGTCCATGGAGGAAACCAGTAAAAATTTATAGCAACAAACATAAGTGTAGGAATAAGCCAGGGTATCAGTAAATGGACAATGAATTCCACAGGGTCAATTAAACTAATAATGATGTCAACAGTTGTATGGCAGACTGGTTCATCAAAACATATGCAAAGAGCATAAAAATTTACATGACACAATGTAATTTAGTACAATAATGGCATACTAAAAATCTTTGAGATGTCAACTAAATGTCTGTAATGCAAATAAAGCAATAGCACTGAAGGGAAACATTTCAACCTCATAATGTGTACTATGCAATACAAGTTCAGTATTAACCACATATTAAAATAAAGTCAACCCCATTGTGACCATGACTTTAAACACGTATTTACATGGTAGGGATGAATATTTCTCCTCTCAATTGTTTGCATACAAAAATTCCTCCATAATGTAATAACATGTATAAAAAACATGAATAAAAGAAATTCTCTAAGACGGTAGAATACCTGCTCTGAATGTATCAGCACAAATCAAACATGTTTTCCATCCCTTTCTTTGATAATAGTAGGCCAACTACATTGACAATAATTAAACAGCTTAATGGTTAATACTGAAAAACTAATATTTCCATAGCAAGAACTGCAATTTGTCCATCTTGCTATGCAAAAGCTTATGCAATTAAAACTGCAGCAAAGACTTGCAATGGTTGCTCTTTACTATATGATATCATTGTCAAAATAATGAATTATAAACATATAACTTGCAGATATTAATTTTTGTGAGGAAACATTTTCCAAAACAGTTGCAAGCACTAAATGCTGCAATGAACAGTTATGAACCAAAACAAAATGAACATGCATGTTGGCCTTGGCAGTTTGCTTGGAAAAGTTTCCTCAAAACACTTTAAACTGGCAGATTTGCCTCCACAAGAGCTTCTGACAAGAATTGAGAATGAAGAAATAATAAACACAACAGACTCTATAAACAATAATCTAAAATATGAGGTCGTCACACAAAAATTAAACTTGACTGTCTTCAATCACTTCAGCATTTTCTTCTTCTCCTCAATGATCACTTCAGATGACTCCAGGTATAAATTCTCCATCATTGAGGATAAAATGGTAGTAGTTATTGACTGAAGTGATAACAAGTTATTGTTTCCCTTCTGTTAAATTTTAACTATTAAATGACTGGTTATGAATTCCCATTTGCAAGATTTTTAATTTTTTCTGGTTTATACTATACATGTTAAAATATGACTTAGTGAGAAGTAATTGCCTTATAACAATGTAAAAGGTTGCGATTATTTTCCAATTTTGTGGTAAATGAAAAACTGGGAAAATGAGAAATAAAATTCTGCCAAAACTCATATATGTTGCAGGACCTTGCAAATCCAGCCTCACTTCACTCATGTGACGTCTATGATCAAGCCTGTGCTTCTTCTCACAAGCCACAGGACCATAGGAGAACACACCAAGAGAACGCACCAGGAGAACACACCAGGAGAACAAACCAGGAGCAACCACCTTGATGATACACTGCATTATCAATCATAGGATGGACTGCTTCTCTCATTAGGTAAATGAAAAATGTATGACTTGCTTCTAATTATAACACAGTTTATATTACTTAATATAAAATTCAGCTACTAATACGTCTATTTATCATTCATCCTAACAATAAAGTACACTGTATCATCAGGCCTCTCTGTAAGTATTTTCACATGCAAATGACAGATCACATGTCTTGTGAAGACTTTTTCCAGGAAATGAGTGAGTAAATAATAGAAATAAACTTCACACTATCAAGTGATTACACAAGTTATGAATGGAAAAATAATTCAGTAAAAGCCCATGGTCTAATGACCCAAGAAGAGTAAGGAGAGTGATAAAAAGGAACACCTGACTTCTTCCTGGTGCATGTAGAGGCACATTTTCACAATCATGCACCTGAAAGAGGCATGTGTCATACAGCACACCTGATAAAATTATTCACAGATAGAGTCATTTACATCAATACAATTTCAACAAGCTTATGCAGATTTCCTAAACAAATAATCTGCTTCCTTAATATTGTCAAATTATCAGTTCTTTACCTTTGTGCAAGTGGTAGTTTTACCACTTCCCTGAAGTCCAACAAACATGATGACATTATTTTTGCTCTTAACTGGTTGCCAGGCTTTTACACCAGGATCAACAAGCTGAAAAATGCAAAAGTAATTTGACAGAAATGAAGATCATTTACAAAATGTAGTAAACAACAAATTAGTATATAATTAGTACAATTTGTAAATTCACGGCACTTTTGAAAAAATGAAAACAATTCACATGCCAATTTTTGATCTTCAGTCTTTTAGTCACCTGTCACAACACCAAAGCTCATCAACAATGAATCACCATCAAGAAATAACTTTTCTACAAAAGATTTTTCATTGTCATGGATGTAACTTTGTAATCATCTCTCCTTTAAATATTTGCTGAAGATTACATCTATCCTTGAGTCTATACAGGCCTTTGATTTGACATGTGGGATTGCACATGAATACATAGGCACAAGGGCAAATTGAGTCACGAGTCCTTTTCATTGTATATGCATATACAGAAACAAAGTGTTATTTTGCTTGAGTAAAGATGAACTTTGATGTTTGATACATCCAATGGCCGTCAATATACCATTATTATGGACAGATCTCACATTACTTTTGAAAAAGTCCCAGGTGACAACAATAGCCTTCCCACCGAGAAAGGCTGTTATTATTGATACAGATGTTTATGAAGAAAACTGAACAGAGAAGACAAGAAATATGTCCTGCTGATGCTGATAGTTTGGATGAATCAGTCACTGGTGAGTCGGAGTTTAGTGATGAAGAAACTGGTAAACAGTGGTATGGACAGGAACTTGATTGACACATACACATATAAATGATAAAATATGCTTTATTAGTAGTGTGATTATCTTTATCAATAAAGGGAGACTTAAATACTCATTTTTAACAACACTTCCTCAGTTCTGTCTTGCTAACGTCTTGTATAACTGTGCATGCAAATTGCATGAGCATATATGTTTGGATGTACATTTTGCTGCAAGTGTGTTGTTTTATTCACAAAAAGGCATGTGCATTGCAATACATTTGTCAATATTTGCTAATAGGTTTATACCTTGCACAACTCCTGGAAAACAGTGTGTTGAATCAAACGTCGTTTGTTTACACCAGCTGCCATTTCATCAAAGTTGACGACAGACCTAAAAAAGATACTTCATATGTACATACCTGTGTAACATCTGATATAGACAAAGGTTAAGAATAACATCTAGGATTTTCTTTGACATCACAATGAACAGATACATACTTAACACAGCTACAAAATCATTGTAACAGTTCTTTAATCAATATTCTATCTATTGAAATTACAGAAACAGCAAAACACTTTTAAGCAGAGTTCCAAATGTGCCACTTTGTTCCTTCCTTGACATATCTAACTGGTTTTGCTATGCCTAGCACTCTTGTTGTGGCATAAATTGTGATAGACTAATGAGGTTTTTGATCTTGTCTTTTAACTATGTCTAGTTAACAACTTTCAGCACACAGGATAAACAGGTCTATTGCTAACACACCCTGCAATTACAGATCTGCAGTGGCCAGAGATCCTTCTCAACCATGCACTTTCATATCTTGCCAACAACGACACAAAGATAAATCCATGCTGTCTGTCTCCCAAAGAGAAATAGGAGACAAAGTGTTTCAACAATTGGGAGTGTGAAAAATTTACAACCATTCAATGCCATTGCCATGGTAGTCAGCCTGATTTTAATTTTCATATTAACATTGCAACTATGCAAAAATTAATTTGTTTGTGTTTACTTGCGTTTTACTGCATAAACCAAGTCTACTTTATCTAAACCTCTCTGGCTCATTCCAAACTTTGTTATAGGGATGTGTATAACTCCTGCATTGAAGACTCGGTTGTGTCTATATTTGTCCTATGTTTGTTTGGTGTTTAAAGCAAAGGAATTTCAGTTTTATCCAAATTGTACTGACATTCAGGTTCTACTGACAAAGATTACAAACTGATATCTGCAAGGGCAGTACATTTTATTCAGATATATAGTCTAATGAATGTACTGAAACACTGGAATGAGGTGACCAATTCACAATTTACACACTCATTATACAGTGGTAAAGTGTGATGTCATAGAAAAACTATATTTTGGAATTTAAACATTTTGATTATCAATTCTCAAAGAACTTTAATAAATTTATCAACTTTCATTCAAATATAATGCAAAGTGCCTGAGATATGGCAAATTGTAGTATTAGTAAAAAACGTTCCCTGGCCATTATCTTCTTGATTGCAGGCTGCTCTGTGAGCTATATAGATGTCCAGTAAAGCTCATAACTTGGCAGCTTTACAACTCCCATGCCTTCATTTCAGTCAATGTTACATCTACCAATTTTGTGCTCACTAAATACTTTCTGAAATACTTCACTCTCAGTAGGGTTTCCTTGTTCAAATCTACTAGTAACTCCAGTTTCCTCTGAAAAGTCCTGAATCCAGCTGCAATCATACACATCCACAGAAAAATCGGTGTTTTGAACTAGTAAATCTTCTTCATATTTGCCACTTGAATTTCCGTCTTCAACATCTCAAAACCCATAAAAACTTTCGTCCTCACTGTCGCTGTCACCAAATAACTCTTTCCATTGAAGTTCACCTTCCATTTTACTGATAATAAGCCAAAATTATGATGTAAACAACAATTTGCGGTAGTAGATTAAGTACACAACTCTCAAAACTTCATTTTAGCAAAAATAAATCATTGTATTGAGACATAATAGAAGCAGCAAAACAAAAGTGGAAGTCCCTCAATTAGAAATAAAACTGGTAACTAAAAGCTGTATTACACTGACTGTCTCAACTGCATCTGATAAGGTACTGATAAAAGAGGTCCCTGGATCTAAAAATCAACTAATGTCTTAATACCACATACCAGACAGAAATAGACACACACACATTCAATCATCAGAAGAGGAATATGGCATGACTACTAAACAATATGAAAATTTTTGCAATACACTTACTGAATATTCCCTCTGAGCCTCTTCACAAGATGAACATTTACATCTGCTTCTAAAAGAGCTGCACATATTTCCTTTAACATAGAACTTAAAACCTACAACATAAAATTAATGCCAGGTTATAATAAATGACATTGTATACAGTTAGCATGCAAATACCAGGCAAACTAAAGTAAAATTCTTTGCTGCTTGTTGTTATGGTTAGGTGAGCATTTTGGTTTTGAAACTAAACCAGAAACGTGGTCTTTTCATCTGTATGCATTAAACTAATAATGGAATATTCCAATGAAATTTTTGCTATTACTTTTAATTTTGTCCTAAAATATAAAACAAAATTCTTCAAATATTCACAGATAAGTTAAGTCTTTCTTTTAAAATAAGACTGAGACAAAGAAATGAAAAATACTTAACATGCTTGCTTTAACCTGAATGCAGGAAAGTATCTTTTATTGACTTTTTACAAAAAAAAATACATATTTCAAGGAATGTCATTGATCAAAGTGAATATTAAGGACAATTTTATCTTCAGATAACAACATAGTCACACTTGGTCATAATGACAATCAATTTGTGCAAAGTGAGCAATCAGGAGCTAGTTGTCAGTCTGTTAAGAACTAACATTGACTTTATGGGTGCATTACTCACAAACAACAGAAACAAGTACTTCTAAATGTTATTTATGAATATTCAGGAATCCCACTTGCTTTCCACTGTTCATATGTATCTGCTCTGACTGTTGTAGGGAGTCTAAGTACAAAGTTTTCTCTTTTTAGCATGTCTGCCTATATGCATTCTAACCATGCAACACCATGCATGAGTCAAGAGTTATTCCTAATCAGTAGGATTTGTTGGGGATCCTGATCCTGGCCAGGATTGTCCTATCCAGGTCCTGATCCTGATCAACAGGTGCTGGGATTCTAAAACAGCCAAAGCAATGTTCTACAACTTGCCAAGGTGGCGTGATTTTAAAATCTACTCAACATTTAAAGTAAAAGTTTACGGTAAACCATATCTGTAAATTACACAAAAAACTATTATTGAGAGCATGTATCATTATATAAGTCCCTTTAAAAATGTTTCCAGTAGTTTCTTCAGTCTTTCAAGGTAAAATTCTGATCCAACAATTACTTCAAGAAGTTTATGATGCGAAGGCAAAGTAAGGCCAATACACATTGTGACATTCTTGTCTTGTCTTGTTTCATTACAAAAGATAATTATTCCTGGTAATGATTCGCATAGATCAGTTTGGGGATGTTGCTTTAATAAAATGATTGTCAACAGATATCTCTTGTTCCTCTCTGTTCATAAATGCTATTTGAAAGCTTAATTTCATGTCAAATGACTCAAAGGCTTGTCAATTTGCCTGGTATCGGTACTCTTGTATGGCTGCAAAACCTGGGCCTTGAAAGCAAAAAAAATGAGTACCCTTGAGGTCTTCCAAATGTGTTGTCTAAGAACCATTCTGGGTGCTAAACTGTGGGACCGGTTATCCAGCAAGGAAGTCCACAGATGTGGCAATCAGAATCTGATCAGTGAAAAGGTTGAAACTGGAAACCTAAGGTGGCGGAGCTACATGATCACAATGCAGAGGTCAGGTTATGCTACTGACTGTGGTCAAAGGCAGTTCCACAGCATTGAAAATGCACCAGAAATGCCGCCAAGAAGACCTGAAGGACCACTAAAGAATCTAGAAGAAATTGAAAGACACCTACGGTGTTGTCATGTGGGCAAATGATCAGCAAAGAATCATAAAGGACTTGACATTGGACAGAACTTAGGGTTAGGCTCACATAGGTAGGTAATCTTGCTGAAAACTGTTATCTCCAAGAAGTTGGTTACATCAGAAACACTCTGCACTGCCTCCAGACAACATGCCCGAATCAGCAAAAAACATTGAGATAGAATTCGATGCTGACACGGAAAATGAGCAAGGGTCAGTACAAGATAATTGACAATGACAAGGACAGAGTGATTTACTAATGTACTGGGGTACTTACGCAAATATGTTCAAATGGCTACCAATTACATATCACATAACCTTCCTCAAACTTTATCTATTTTATATATATACTGATAGTCGAATATTTGCTTCATGGAAAATACCCCTTACATGTACAGTACTAGCTATGATCCTGATTGGGATTACCTAAATTGCGATCTTGATCCAAATAAACTCTGATCCCAAATGAATACTACTAGGAAAGCAAGCATCTGACAGTGAGCAGGTAAGACGTCAAGTAGCGAGGTACAAGGGTACAATCTGGAAAGTGATCACTGTATCACTGAAATCTAAGACTCTGAACACTGGCAACTAGTCCTTCCTAGAGTATTGCAATCAGTCCGTTTTCACCTGTGTACTGCAAAAAATGAGAACTTTACCCTGGATTGTCTACATCAGTCTTTTACAAGCAGCTCTCTTCCTTCAATTCATGGCTGACTAAACCTGATTTCGGTTCATTCAGCTATATAATTAGCACGATTAATTTAGACTATAATTGTAGAGATAAATGCAGATAGATAACCGACACTGTAGGTCTCGAGATCACCGCAATTGACAGATATGTATGTCTATATAGTATAAAATTAGTACAGCAAATAATAGCACAGTACAACATACTGTAGAAAAGTCTTACATCGTATAATTAATTTAACTGCAGTATAGTAAATTATATAGTTTAAGCCTAGGACATCCCAGATTACGGAAAATTAACCCAAAGTACGACAAGCCGAAAACCGACAACTTTTGGCGAAACCAAACGATTTTGGAAAGGCATTTGAGGACTAATTATTTCACATACAAATATATCGAAAACGGGCATGAAATGGGTTACGCCAATGACTATAAAGAAACCAGGGTTCATACCTCCTCGTTGATAACTGTTGCATTACTAAGCGACTTTAGCGCAGACGTTATCTTTCTGCCCAAATCTGCTAACACCATGTTTGCTTCACTCCGTATCCACCTGGTTCACTATGCAGTTATTAAGTTTTATTTTTCCCGTATTAAACTAAAGATAAAACTAATTTATTGTGATACGTATCCGCGAAGAAATCTTGTCTTGCATTACTTCATTCTTCAACTTGAAGACTTATCTATTTCTTCAACACTTGATCATTTAGAAATAACTAGCACAAATAAGCGGTCAAAGCAAAATATAGCTTAGGTAGGTTTCTATTTCTAATCCTTTGATCTCCTCTGAAA
>JANTCA010009557.1:0-14078 GCA_024741275.1 Chironex yamaguchii | reverse complement strand
ACTAGCACAAATAAGCGGTCAAAGCAAAATATAGCTTAGGTAGGTTTCTATTTCTAATCCTTTGATCTCCTCTGAAAGTTAACCTAGGAAGTTTTGTTGTTATTGTCTTCCTCTTTGAGGATCTCACAATGCAGATCTAGGTCCAGAAATGCACCATTTCGATCGAAACTCGTTTACGGATGTTACGATGTGTCCAGCCTCATTTGCGACACAATACAGGTCTCCATCCTCCATCATAAAATTGCAAGGCATTTTTGATTCGCAGACATCCACTCTATATTGTGTTTTACATCAAGGACTGTATTTCCTCGAAAGAGCGCCTCCCCTCATATTAGCACCTCTCCTAAAGAACTTTTTTTTAAATGAGCGCCCTCCTTTAACAACGATTTGCCAGCGAGTGAAGAGAATGAAAAGAACACAAACACAACGACTTGAGAAAAACATGTTATGCCAATTAAACCAGAACAAAATTAGTCGGAAATCTGGTTACAGTTATATTTCGTACAGAAAAAGCTAAGTGGCTAAACAGTTTTGTTTTGTTGGATTGTGCTTGCGGTAAAGCGGCAATTTTTTTTCGTGTTTTGCGTTCGCAATGTATCGAGCTTGGATAACCAGGCCGACTTCGCGCTTTTGCTTACCAGCGACTTGGGTGTTCATTGAGTAGTCTTCTTGGTGTTCGTTAATTTGTCTGCTCACAACTATTGGGAAAGATTGTTTTTGTGCATTGGCAAATTAACTGAGCACCCTCGAAAAACGCAGATTTATAAATGATCGCACCGTCGAAAGCTGACTTTTGACGAAATACGAAATTTAACAATACAATGAAGGGCCCTGGACGAGTCTAGATCTGTGAGGTACAAAGTGAAGGGACTGCGATAAGAAATCAATGAATTTTAGTGTGTACATGGATTCGGCATGACCCTGGTTTCGTGATGCAATTTACTGTTCACAAAAAGCGCAGTACCGTGGGGCTAGTATACGACTATAAAGCAGAAAATATTGTGTAAAATAACCGCCATTATGAAGGAGAAAAACGATACATCCGCGAAGCTTTCACTTACGAGGCTTTAGTCGTGCGACAGAATTATGGAATTTGAAGGATGCTTTTTAAGGTGGGTCGTGATTGTGTTGTTTCTAGCATGGAGTGTGACGCAAAGTTTACCTGATTACTGCCACCACGATTTCGATTAAAAATTTCGACAAAGACAGTTATCACGAGTAGAACTAAGAGGATCTACAACAGAGTTATTTATAGGATGAAACTGATTACAAGGTGAAAGTGTTAAAGAGCGGAGATCACTCAGGGCCAGATTAAGACCAAATTATACCCTAAGCATAAGCCTATATTGGTGCCAGATATTAACTGATATATACTTCAAAACGAGTTTAATTTATTTTAACAAATTAATTATTTGTTTATATTAATATATGTCAATAATTAGCACAGCTACTGTACTTTATCTTTCAAAGCAGACACAAATGAAAACATGAAGGAGTAAACATGAAACTATTTATTCCCTGTTTTAGTTTTGGCATTGCTGCTTTAGGTCGGACAGCAAAATCTTGGGAGAGTTTGTTTGACGAAAGAATGACTAAATCCATCCCTCAAAAAAATCAAATTAGACACTTTACGCCAGTAACTGTTATTAGTGAGATGCTTGGTAGTCACAAGGTGGATTCAGCATGCGTGTTCCTGGTCTTTAACAATATCCGCTAGGACATGATTGAGGCCAAGAAGTTTTGCTGCTGATGTAATAATCTGTTGAAGTTGAAGTCAGTGTCATCCATAAATAATAACTCGCATAGATTGTAGTAAAATTGCGAGATAAGATGTGAAACTTAAATAAAGTCATTGAAAGACCACTTTAATGCTTATTCTAGACCTTAAAGAAGATGCCTGATTTACCATGGCTTAATGACTCGTAACGTAAAATTCACTGGCATTTCGAAAGGTCCTAGTTAATACTTTATCGTTTACCAATCATTGATTAAATAAGCCAATCAACGTCGTTTAGAAGTTTCGTCATAACACTGGTGCTCTGGCCCAAATGAAGTCTTCGAAAGCAGAACCCCACTACCATCCACTCACCTAAAGGAGGTAGCTTTGAGCCAGAGTGAAATTATAAATTCTAAAATAGTTAAAATCGTGCCTCTTTGTTCTGAGGTAGCAGCTTATAACAAGTCAGTTGAAATTCTATCCCATTGTTTAAAACTTAAAAGGTGAGACATCTTCCTTTCTCTACTTGATATCATGTCACTCGATATACATTTTCTAGTCTTAAGTCAAGTTTCTACCATGTAGAAAAAAATCTTGATTGCTGGAATAAATGAGAGTGTTCGTGCATTAAAACATAGGTTGCTGTAAACGTTACAAGTCCTTCTGCAATTTTAATGTGAAAATAAGCAAAACAGTTGCCAATGTTATCCATTATATTGGATTAAAATGACAAAAACACTCAGAAGCTTAACTTTTGTTTTCTTCTCAATCAGACAATTAGAGCTACACATATCAATGTTTTACACTATTAATATATGCAGTTCTTCTTACAAAATCCCATCTATTGGCTCATGAACACAAAACGACCAGTGTCCAGTAAAGTAGCTTTTTTTATTCAATATGGACAGTTTGAGTAGCAAATAAGCTATCTAATGTTAAACGTTTGGCAGTTTTGATTTTTTAAGCAGGTGGTTTGAACAATATTTATGAAGCAAATCAAAACATTCCTTGGACATCTGTCGAGTTCTTTTAACTCCAGTTTAACTCTATATCAAAGATGTTTAAAACAAGGATTTTAAAGGATTTTAACGATAGCTTGGACGTTGAAAATTATGTAAAATTAAGTTGTACGTAATATGTATTACATAAGGCTTTCCTGGATCTTATTTGTTTTAGCTATGTAGTTTCAAATCTTTTATATCACTTATCTAAAAATGGAATGAACAAAAGTAGACATTTAAAAGACAGATTATCACTTTGACCACTAAGAAAGAATGTGCAAATATACGAAAGAGAATATTAATAGTTAATTATTTTCAGCCCAGAGTTAATGGATAATAGAAACTTGTAGGATCTCTAACAGTAGACCGAATTTTATAAATTTGGAATAAATCGAACTATGGTCAAATTCAAGTATAATTTGTAAAAGCATTTACGAAACAGAATATAAAATATCCTAATATAAGTGTGGAAGGAAATTTTAAAGAGCACAATATCTAATACAACTTTAGAATTAGTTTACATTTTGAGTTTTACCTAATTCAACCTCATAGACAGATGTCCTTAAAAATGACATAGATTATTCTTTTATTTCGATTGGAAGCAGTGCTATGGCATGCTCGCGGTTAGTAAAAATTCGCAAGGGTTAAAGAATAAGTAAAAGTGGCACCAGAGTGTTAGAAGTAAATTTATTTCACAGTGAATTGTAAGCAATCAGCTAGCAATTCATATAGTCGGTGCACTCAGAATGAAGCATACTGTTCTATTAATATCTCATTTTGTGGCATCAACGATAACCTATTGGTCAGTTTTAAAAATTACATAACACCATCTATAGTGACGCTATCTTCAGATTAATTTGAAATATAATTTATTGGCGGAAAAAATGTGTTATTTCAAAGAGAAGATATCTCTCTTGCTTCAACGCAAGAAATATTTGTTTACGATTTGCTCAGAATGGTTGGATAATATGTTCTTTCACGTATGTTTCAATAACGCAAGTATTACCTTCTTATCTCAGAACATATAACATTAGGTCCAAGATACTAAGGAAATATTTATCTCAATCTTATACTTAAAATTTTATCATTAATGAATCAAAATTCATATTTATATCTTTTTGTTTTATTAGTCAACATTTATAGTAGTTCTAACGTAGTATATCCATATTGCTCAACATGGGAGGACCTTAGTTGTACAAAGATTGCTGATCAATTTTGCGATTACAGTTGTCCACCATTTCTTGGTAAGTGTATTAATTATCAAAATTGGGACCATTTAGCTTCCAGTTGGCTATTCAAGGTACAATTTATTAGTCACTAAATCAATCCATCTATGTGAAACAATATTATTGTATCTTTTGATAATGATACTCTGTTTAAAGCGCGGTAATATATGCGCGTTTATATCTACATTCTCAAGTACTTGGTTAGGATTTCTGTATCAACTGTCAAGCGAATAATTGAATAAAATGTGACCAATCTAAGCAGTAAATACCTTTGATGTAAGCATGCCTTATTATACGTTACACTTGGAACAGCGGACAGTTTGTGACTCTCCTACTCCTTTGTGTGTCATGTTTGGAGATGGGTTTAAGTAAATGACATCAGAGCAAACAAGGTCTTTAAATCCATGCCCTCTGAGCACTCTATCATCCACACCACACAACTGTTAGATGAATTTACATACAAATAACCGAACAATAAAGTTTCACCAGGCCTGTATATGACAAAATGGAATATGGTGATCATAACAAATCACTATTTAGAAGAGACAACAATTCACTTGCAAATCATCAAACAATTAGTTCATGGGACTGAGACATTGTAAAACAAGTATAACTGTATTTGCTTTCCAGTGAATGGAAACAGGAATTTTATACTATGTTAAAATCGACACGTTTCTCTGCAACACATCTCTCAAAAATGTAAAATTAAAATATGAGTGTTGTAGGAAGTATACTCTAGAAAGTATTGCTCAGGCAAACGTCATTGAAATGATAAATCTGATGTTTACCAATACAAATCTTTAACTATATATGATTATACTCGGTTGCTACAATTTGTAAGCACATTGCTTGATTTATGCTTTTACTTGTTTCACTGTGAAGAATTTATAAGGATACTAGCATCACCATGAACCTCCTGTATGCAATCCAGATAGTCTACGAAATGAGGTATTGTATCATCTTGATGGGTAGAGAATATTTCGCTCTTCACCACTTGCTCAATGTAAGTCAGGAGATATTGTATCTTAAGCAAGACAAATAAGGATTTAAAAAATAACTGTACATACTTCCGAAAAATATAAAAAGGAATATGAGAACGACGAAGACCATGCTAAGATGAAAAAATAATTTAGTAAACGATCTTTGAGGTTAGACTGGCAGCTGTACACGATACGCAGAAAAATATTAAATTTAAACTTGCAATAAATATTGATAATGCGAGACAAAACGGTCACAAAAAAGGTTATAAGATTGAACGAGGCAAGTTAGCAGGTGAACGACTTTAAAATCAAGGAAAAGTTTTATTGTAGGCTGATTAAGTTGGTGCTTGAAGAATTGAAAAGGAGAAAGGTGAGAAAAAGACAAAAAAAAGGATGCTGTAGCATAAATATTGGCTATATTGACGTCTTGGCAAAACATAATCAGTGAAAATGACGAAGAGCAACGTAAAGATCAATAAGAGAAAAACGCAAAAGAGAAAAGTACAAAGAGTGGAAAGGCTTAAAGAATATGAAAAGGAAGGATAAAAAGTACCGTTTAAGTACATTAATAGCATGAGAAGAAAAAGACAGAAAAAAAGACGTAAATTGTAGGTCTAATCAATGCACATAATGTCTTTAAAGACTCAAATATAATATTTTACTTTCATTGCTTAAATTCCGATACAGTATTACATGCTTTCGTGTCTTTAAACATAATTTCGTTTGCTGTATTTTTACGCTTTAAAAACTTTGAATTCCCACCTGTATATTTGTTTTTTTCATATTTTGGAGACCAAAAAGTATTAATACATATTTAGTTCATTGACTAGACATTGCAATCCTAAAGTCCATTTTGTTTGTGCGGTGCTTTGTACAAGCTGTTCCGTATTATATAAATGTAACCTATTTCATCCTAAAGTACCATGCTTTTGAAAAGGTGATATTGTTTAGTTTTACTGTCTATACCGGTAGTTTGAAATTCCTGTTTGTTGCTTTGTAGTTCGGGCTCAGTGATTAAAACAAGCAACTAGCCGATATGTGACTGGTTCGGTGAAAATAAGCAACACTTTTGAAGGTGTCAATAAAACTTGCACTGTTTGTTATCTATAACTAGAACATTATTACATTTCTATTCTGAGCATACAAAAACAATGTTTACACTTATAAAAGGTATGTACTGTAAGCAACGTAAGTGCAAAAAATTTAATGTTATTTAGTTAAATGTCATTCCAAATGTTTAATTTGTTCAATCCCATCATCTCAAGTTTCAAGTAAATTTAAGATTTAAGAAGGCTCGGAAAACAACCAGACAGGTGTTAATTGCTTTATATTTGACGAGTCCCTAAACAATAATGATTACATTTTGGCTACCAAAAATTTAACTATTGCATCGATAATTTGCCAAAAAATGACTTGCAAGTGTATCTATTCCGAACAAAAACTATGCATATTTTCAACATTAACAAGCAAAAACAAATGGAGAATATTTCTTACTTTTTATATGAGACATCTGCATTAAATTATTTACTCTAGTTACTATGAGTTGGATCTAGCAGTTTCTTAGTTGGATATGCTCTTCCGAAAATGGTATTGATCATAGCCAAACTTCAAAGAGTATCACACATCTTATTGAGTACCATACCATTTGCGTTTAGGATCAATGGCGTCTCATTTGCTAGAAAAACCATAAAAACCTGATGATGTCTATGGATTGTAATAGTAGTGACCTTTCTGCGTTCTTACCAAACAGAAACATTTTATACATTATTTCTTAAGTTAAACCTAAGCCTACAAGGTGACACAAACAGATACCTAAACATAGAACAGTCAAAGTATATCATATTTTGTGTAACTGCCAAGTACTGTCCCAACAACAATTGCAGCTCTCCATGCCTGACGATTCTGTGTCGAATCTGGTAGGTCATTCAAGCTGAATCCCATCTGCTTGTGGTTTTGTTTTATTGTTCCCTGCCATGTTGATACTAGTCTTTCTCTTCTTCAGCTACCTCCTTTGATTTCCATGTTAGTGCCACATATGCATGTCGCTCCTCATCGAGGCCGACAGAATAACCAAGAAGTTTCAGTATTCTTTCTGCCATAGTTTGTCTCAACTGTCTTTTGTCAGCTCTCAGAAATACTTCCCCTTTTGTGATCCTATCACTCCACTTAACTTTTAGTATGTTTCTTAGGTATTTGAAATGGAATACATCCAATTTGTGTGAGATCCTTGCTTTTTTACTTCCCTTACTTTTCATGTTTTGCTGACATATAACATGGCTAGGGGGCAATGGCATTGTATATACCTAGCTGGTTTTGGGTTTTATTTCTCTTTGAAACTTAATCTTTGGAATATTGCTGAAACCTTCCCTATTTTAAGATGCACATTTATCATGGCATCACCTTCACAGGACATGTCACTCCCGAAATACGTGAATGTTGGTACGTTTGCAAGTTATTTCTGACCAACAGTTATTGGTATCCGTTGCTGAGTCAGCATTTAGAGTTAAAATTTAAATCTACGGTTTGCGGTTCATAGAAGAATAACATGCATAAATCTTACCTAAGTTTTCATACCGAACTGATCATATTAAAACTCTTTTAATTTAATTAAAAGTTTTTAAAGGCATAATACCCTAACGTTGCTGAATGGAAATTATTAAGTAAAAATTTCTATACAATTTCTATGTTAAGTGATAACTGTTAACAATAAAATCTTAAATCTTTTGCATGACGAGCAAACTGTAGGTGAATAGATCTATGGGTGAATTGTTTTCCCTTATTAAAGTGCGATAAAGTTCTGTAGACGTTTGTTTCATTTGCTACACAATATCCCAAGGCATTTAGTAGTCGCCTTGAAAATTTGCGACATTGCGCAAAAATCATACTTAAAAGCTTTTTTTCGTCTGACACTCTTCAGAGTATGAAACGTCAGAAAGGAAAGTATATGTATATGGCAACCTATTTATACGAAATATATAGCAAAACTAGGCAATTGGCTAGTGGAAATTGATATTGAAAAATCGCCTTTCAAGTTTTGCACCACAAAAAGATTGTTCAAGTATTTAGTAGTGTTAAAAAGAGTATCTTCCTACAACTATGCAAGATCAATGATTTTGCATTATTACTTCCATCAATATCTCATTGCTTATCGCCATTATCTTATTAGTCATAATAGTCACGAGAATAGAAAGAGCTTTGACAACAGCATTATTACTAATGAATTCCAGAGTATCAATAATATAAGTATTAAATGGTCTTATGACACTTACCATATTCCTATTTTTATCTTGTAACAGGTACTTATGTAGATCAATCTGCATTCACATTTGCAAGACAAGGTATGCAAACAATCAAGTTGCGTATTGCAGTGTTGTAATATAGAAGCCTGCAAAATGTGGTTTTGCAGGAGAATACTTAAGATCAGCTGGATAGATAGAGTGAGCAATGAAGAGGTGTTGGAGAGATGTGGAGGACAAAGATGCATTGTCAGAACAATAAATAAGAGGTAAGGGAAGTGGGACGCGCACCACCTTAGGCATGAAAGTCTCCTGAAGACGGTCATTGAAGGGCAGTTAGAAGGAAACATGGGGGAAAGGTATACTGAGAAGTAAAATGTTGAAGTCGGTGACAAAAGGAAACTTTGTTCAGTTCAAGAGGAGGGCTCAAGTAAGATTGCTATAACTAAAGAGCATGCTACGCAGATCACTGATAGAAGATGGTGATCATAAACATAATAAATGATAGTATTGCCTGTAATGATTACCTTGGCAGTTATGATATTGAATTGGATGTTGTTATCTTAACCCTTCTCTTAAATTTCATTTGTAGATTTTTCAACTAACTGTGGCATTCCATCTGTTCAAGAGAGTCGCATTATTGGTGGTCAGAATACAAAACCAGGTGCTTGGCCTTGGCAAGCGGCAATTTTTATTAACCAGACATTTGAATGCAGTGGCTCCCTAGTTGCTTCGCATTGGGTTATAACCGCTGCGCATTGTGTACAGCGCACTTGTAATGCTAAAGACTACACAGTGCTGTTGGGAGTGCATGATTTATCACATGAAGAGGAATCAGCCTGGCAAGTACGAAAGATGACATTGCCAACAGTGAAGTAGTTCAAAATGCTATATACCGTATTTCCTCAAAAGAGCGCCCGGGGAGCTCATTTAAAAGTCAGCCTTCGAGGGGAGGCGATAATTAGAGGGAGCGCTCACTCGAGGGGGAGCGCTTTTTGGGAGGGCATTCAGTTTAATTCGTAGACGTACAGAAGCAATCTTTCTCAATAGTTTTGAGTAGACAAATTAAACAAAACTCTCAAAATGAAGAAACAGGATATGCAAGGAAAGAAAATCAATATAAAAACCATATGAGCATGTTTAATTTGAGTCGTTAGGTTTGTCTACTTTTCATACTCTTGAATATCGTTGGCAAGTCGTCATTAAAGAGGGGGGGGGGCGCTTTATCGAGGGGGCTGCTCATTTAAAAACTTTAAGGGAGGCGCTGATACGAGGGGGCTCTTTTGAAGGAAGACGCTCTTTCGAGGAAATACGGTAATCATCAAAGATAAATTCACACAAATGTGCAGGCATTTGCATATACATAATTCACTATGAAGGTCTGGAGATCATGGTAATAGACATACATGTATAAGTAATATTTTCCGATATATCAAGTTACCTAACCAGCTATCTATGGATTGGTCTAACTATCTTTCTGTCTGTTACTACTTACTATACTGACTTACTACAATCGATGACAGTACCACAAGTGCTCGATAGCACTTAAGTAAACTTTATGTGTCTACTTTTGTACAGTTTTAGGGACTATTTTGAAATACAATTTCATGTAAGAACGTAGGAGGTGATAAAATTTATTACAAATTCATGTTTGGTGATTACAACATCAAGCAATCCCACGTGTAATCCTCCTATCTATTTATTAATTTCTATGGATAGCTAAAGCCCGTTTTCACAATTTTCTTTTCGAATGTCAAATCATAATGATAATCTTTTTTTGGTACCGACACTCGAGTTACCTAACCTTGACTTTATCTCTTCTCACATACATACTGACCATGTTACGCATCAAATTCCGAGTTTCACGTACAGCATTGGGTTCACTCTAGTATAAACGAGGTTTGAATAACGTGAAGAAGCTTTCATTTGTAATAGCAGAAACGATCGAGTGATCAGAGCATCCTTCTTAAGATATAACAGTTACATTTTACCTCCAGATATTTTGCAACCAAGGTAATGGCAGTTGCCAGCCCTCTTCATCCTTGCACATTTGAACACAAGGTATTGGCATAAGATAAGGCAGAACCGATTCGGATTGCTTACCTATGTGGTTCCTTTGTAATGGCAATTGCCAACTCTCTTCATCCTTGCACGAGTGAACACGAGGTATTGGCATAAGATAAGGCAGAACCGATTCGGATTGCTTACCTATGTGGTCCCTTCATTTAATGTAGATTCATACGTGATAACAGTAACATTTGTACTTGTCATTACTTTAAATCTATACTTTCTTTGTGTTTTATTCTGATTTTAAAATTACAGAGCAATGGAGTCTCAAAGATTATTATTCACCCAAAGTTTTCGTCAAAGGATACCAATAATGATATTGCTTTGATAAGATTAGCTGAGCCTGCAAAACGTAATGACAGAGTTGGAATTGTTTGCCTTCCTGATGCCGATAGCGAACCTCCTGTTGGCACAAAATGCATTGTTACAGGTAATATCTCTGGTAATATTTCAAGTATGATTGTTCATATTCGTGGCATCTTCAAGATTTAATAAGAACACTTCACACGAAATCAAAAGCTGCATTCAAGAAAAATTGGAAGGTTAAACCTTTTCACCTAACGTCACGGAAAGACGTCTTACCAACATTAATTTGTTAAAATGGTTAATAATAAGTAAAATGGTCAATGTATTGTTAGTAAAATTTAAAAAAATGCCACAAAAGCAACAACAATATTTTTGAATATCTCATAGTGTATCTTTACATCCTACATATGGTCCTTAAAGAAAAATGAAATAATGTAAATTGGAATTTGAAACACTGTTCTTGGGTAATTGCGAAATAATTTTAAAGAAATGAAGATATTTCTTCTAATTTAAAGTTACTGGCTTGGTTTTCTCATACAAATTCTAGTAATTCTGATTACTGTATATTAGTTCATATGCCTACTACTGGATATTAATTATTGTGTCGATGGCTTCAAAATAAACGTGTAAAAGTATAGGATGTTGATGAATATGTTTATGGCTAATAGGTTGAACAAGATTGCTATTAAATGCAAAGTATCTAGCTTGTATCAAGATCTCACTTTTTTCTCTATTTTTATTAACACGTTCATGACCAGGCAATAACTATCTTCAGTTTCATAAATGATACTGTAACCATTATAAGATCTAAGTTACTGTGTCCAATTCGCTTCATCTCCATTTCTCTTTGTTAAACAGGATTCGGTAAAACTAACAAGAGCAATGATGGCTCATCCATACTACAGCAAGCTGATTTGCCAATCGTCAGCCAATCAGTTTGCGCGAAGCTCAACACTGCTGCTAGTGGAATAAAAATAACGCCTCAGATGATTTGTGCAGGATATGGCTCGGCCAATGTTAAAAGTGGTTGTCATGGAGACAGTGGTGGTCCATTTGTTTGTCAGTATGGTAACGGCAATGCATACACACTTCATGGTGTAGTCAGTTGGGGTTCACGTACATGCGACTCTTTAGAAGGATTTTCCGTTTTTGTTAGAGTTTCTGTGTTTAGTGATTGGATAAATACCTATATGAAGACGTGGACTTAACAGGGATGTTTTTAAGAGGTTTTATTAGGATCCATCCCGCTTATGGAAGCACGTTCTGCATTTGTTGTTCTCTCTTGTATCTCTCTTTGGTATTTAAAAAATATAACTTATACATGACATTAAAGGAAGCTGGGAAATTGTAAATTCCTCCATGTTCGCCCTTAAAAATATGTAGTTATTATGGTGTAATTCTTTTATTATGTCAGATTTCATGGACTTTTTGAACAATTGGTTGAATAATTTAAATTTTCATTTTAAATTACATAAATAGTCATTTCTCAAGTTCTCCTTGTATCAAATTATTCAAATCCTTCTTAATATTTGTAGATTCTGAAGACTGGAAACTGATCCATTGTTGACATGATCCCTCATCTATTGGCATACCATCTACGATGGTATATTAGTCTTTAATGTATTTGTTGTATCGCATTTAACCAATTAAGCTGCTTTGCAGATTATCAAATTATATCCAAGCTTATTGAAGAAATATAATGAGTTATTGGGTCAACAGAGGTAGATCAATTTCATTTTGCCACGTGATAAGATATTCGGAGCAAGAACACATGTTACAATGTCCAGAGAACTAAGTACATTGCAAGTGCACTGATCAATATCAAGGTGCATATATGTGAAAAGTACCCTAAACGTAGGGTAGACAAAGTTGCTAGTTTCTCTCTTTGTATTGCTGCTAAGCTGTCGTATCAAGTTTATTAAAGAATAATGGCTTATTGGATAAACGAAGATGTAATAATTCTCGTTGTTGCTTGATATTATATTCCAAGGAATCAGACTAATGATAAAGCAAGAAAATTAATCAAATTCAAGTGCCTTGTGTCATATTATCGGGGCATTATGTGAATATAACTGACACTTTGTTAATTTCCTTGCTTTTGCATTCATGCAAGAAAATGCTCTCCAAAAGTAAAATGTCGAAATCACAAACGGAATCAGACTATATCAATTAAACTGACACTTCTCCTTACAGGATGTTATATTCTTGTAAAACTAGATTAAAAAAATTATAGTACAAAGTCAAAAATAAGATAATTTATGGAGTTTAGACCAAAAAGGTTTTGACTACTCTAAAAAATAGTTAATCCTTGATACAAAACGTCTGGTTGAAAAGATACACTTGGAAGTCGTTATATGTTTACACTGTTAAAGATAGAATGTCAACAATTAATGTTCTTCCCTTGCATTCCCAAAATAAACTATTCCTTTGTCATCGCAATCTGGCTGCGATTTCCGACTTTTCAAAACCTGGGGTATCTGAGCATGTTGACAATGTAGCCCCGATTACCTCCGTAATGCCTTCAAATACCAATCTTTGGTACTCTTACTAACATACTTCTTTCTGGGAATAAATTTTGCTTAGATCTCTTATCTTCCTTCCATAAAATACTTATCATGACAGCCAGTGTCTCGTAATGCTCTAAGAGCATCTCCAAACGATGATATAAAATAGAAATGCAAATCCACATCATCAGTCACATAGTTTAAAGTTTAAAGTTTACGTACTGAGCACGAAGACTTCAAAAATCTTGATAAATAAGGTGGGGAATTTTATTGCCGACTTCTGTCTTTTGGCTTAATGTGTGAGTTCCTTCTTCATGTAGTTTCTAGCTGCAAAGTGTACCTTGAAAAGAGTCGCTTTTAAACAGTGCGATGACTCCTTTTCATTACTTCTGCTGTAGAATCCGCAAAGAAAACTATTATCTATGCTGATATTTCTGGGTATCTCAGCCCATCAGTAATAACTGAATACAAATAACGTCCTGACCTTCTTTTACCGTTATGTAATAAATGCCGTTACATCCTGGAAACATATGTTGGCTTTAGATCACATCTGCCTCATTATTCTCTACGTAAGCACCAAATGTACGATAACTTCATTAAAGAATTTGAAAATCAAGATGATCAGTAAAATTCATAAACCTCTCAATCTTGGGTATTTGGTAAACGTCACCAGATTTCATCAATATAGTAAAGATTTTGGATACGTCATTAACTTAAACAACTGTGTCATCAGGAAAATTATAAATATTGCTTTAAGAACTACGTATTAAATTTATGCGAAGTATAGATAGTTAATGGACCTATCCAGAACTTACAAAATTTTAAGTAAAGTAACTAGAATGCTTGTCACAAATATGTAACTTGTCATTATTTTAAGTTAATAAAGTGAGACTGCAGTTACCTGTTAATTTCATTAAAAAATAAATTGAGTTTACACTATTATTGTCATTATAATGCTTAAAAGTATTACTACTACTACTACTACTACTACTACTACTACTACTACTACTACTACTACTACTACTACTACTACTACTACTA
>JANTCA010009546.1:0-27941 GCA_024741275.1 Chironex yamaguchii | reverse complement strand
AGATAGATAGATAGATAGATAGATAGATAGATAGATAGATAGATAGATAGATAGATAGATAGATAGATAGATAGGTATTTGAAGCTCAAAAACCCGTGTAGTACTATTACAAAATCAGTTGCGACAGCATTGTCTCGAATTTTGGAATGTTATAGGCAACAATCTCATTAACAATACTAGGTGCCGCAAACTACTCCAAATACACTTTACCTTCAGACTCCTGGCCATGATATCCATTCAACCACGCCTTCACACCGTATGAGTTGTGGTCCGTTGCCAAAAAGATTAAACTCTTTGCCCAGTACGTCTGCTGCCTAAAATAGTTGGCTAAGGATATCATTACCGCCAAACCTCCATTTGATGTCCCATCTTTTGTAACTGACGTGTGTAGAACAAGTGCTTCCACACCGGAAGTCCGCTGTGACTGCAACACGCCATAGACATTCACACCATAAAGCGGGACCTATGGTACAAATACTGTGTTGGCAGTTAACCACTCAAAGCTTTTGAGAAGACTGGGGGTAAAACAATGTTATTTTTGCGATATTTCTAAGATTTAACCCATTACAACTCTATCTGCCACTGGTGACTCAAAAATCTGTTGAGCAATGTTACATTAATTGAATAAGGGCAACAATTTGCGGGAGTTGTCTACCTTTTGATCTGAAGAGAGCCAACAATATCAGACCGGCTAAATATGAAAATCTTTGGAGACAATGTCCGTAGTTAGAATTTGCTATAGAAGTTCTACAAAATGGCATCTGTTTACTTCTAACCATAGCTTAAAAGACACAATGTCTAGGCTCCTAACACACAGCGACAGTTTGAAATAGCGACAATTACAATGACATTCATGATGTACTACGGTCCATGTGCAGCATAAACTCAATTTCAGTCCGACAGCATTTTTCTTTGGTTTGCCATTCACACAAGTAATGATAATGTAGTATTATGGGTCTACTTTCAGAAAAAAACAAAATTGAATAATTCATCGACTTTTCGGACATAAAAGTGATAGTTCGAAGAATTTTCGACCTACAAGGTCTCCCACGCAGCAGATCGTTGCCAGCCCAAAGTCGGTAAAAGACATTCCGTAACAAGACTAAGACATCGTAGCTAGAAGATTCGCGTATGAATCGTTTTCTAGTCCACCTTTGTATTATATTTCCTGATGTTCTTGTGTGGCCTGTGAATAAGATAACCTCTAAGCCAAGAGCCCATCTACGTTCATGATGACCGTCAAGGAGCAACTTCACGTTGATTGGCCTCACCCCAGGCTATCCAGGGAACCAGTATCGAGTGCAAACTGGTATATGTTAGAGTGTACTTTAATTTTCAAAGCAATCACTAACGATATGGATGCTTGCTTTAAAATAGATGACTATTGGCTGAATGATCTAATAAAAGATATAGGGAATAAAATCAAGATAACTACATTTAATGCCAATTTATTCGATCCAGGGTGCTCTTAGCTGACTTAAACCCAATTAAGAAAGTACCAGTTCTTCATTTCGCTCAATTTAAGATCAAAACACAATCTTTGACCGTCAAATTCTTAATGCAAGCACGTTATCTGGAAACACAGGTAAACATCAGAACCAAAAACAAACATCTAAATCAATTACATAGACCATTTTTCAAGAAAAAAACACCCAAGTGAACAAAAACGTAATATTTTAACTCCTCAGCCCTTTGGGAACCGACAACTATGTTGAATTTTCCACCTATGTTAGCATGACTCAAAAACTCGAAGGACCCAACATTTTTCAATTTAAAACAGCAGTAAAGTCCAAATAGATTTTGCTTGCCGTATGGTTGTCCGTGAACATCCCGAAATACATGTATAGTTACATTCGCTGAAGAGCAACATAACACTGCGTAGAGTTAAAATAATACTACCAACGATACCTTGTAATTGATGGAAAAATTCTGGTAGTAAACATCAAGACCTGCCTTTAACATTTGTTTTTTGATCCAGTCATACCTTTGCGATCTGGTAATAAATGAGAAGTGCAGAGCAATGCACACAAGATAAGCTTCCTCAGAAATAGGTCAGACGGGTTTACATGAGGAAAAACTCATCAGCATGCACACGAAGGACTCAATAATCAGGAAATATCAGGGGAAACAAATTGGGACAGACCATCTCAGTAATAAATGTAGGTATAACTATCTCAAAATGAAATGTGTCTGGATTAAATACCTAACAAGCAACTTGTTCTGGAGATATATCGTAAAAAGGATATACATCATAGGGATATTCCTCATCTGAAATAAACTCACTAGGCACTTGCAAAAGAGAAGCTATCTCAGGGGAAAAACTACCTCATTATTCCTCTACTATTCCCAAATTGAAAGTACTTCATAAGAAATTATTGCAGTGTGAACTATCTTTAAAAGAAATGTGCCTGCATCAAATACCTAACATGGAATTAATTGATAAGGCATTCCATTAAGAGGAATCGTTTAAATGCTGATACATATTCAAGATGAAAAAAATCCAGCAAAATCACTTAAAACGTAATTTAGGTATCACACTGTGTAACGCCTCCTTCATGTTAAACCTTCAATTCCAACGAATGATTCTGCTACTATTATTTTTGCATCCACAGAATGTAATTTTTTGGTTGCTACAGTCTTGAATCTTTTATTACTTCTTACACCTCATCCATGTTGCATCTCGCAAAGTCCTTGATAAATGTGACATATTGGTTGTGGCCTACCACGCAACTTCAACCATATGTTTGTGTTTGTATATAAGGCATGTCTGTATTTAGCAGGCGTTGTGGTCCTCTTAACCTATAACGTCTGGTACTCAGCTGCCTCTAGATGACTGTTGGGGCTATGTTACATAGGTTTAAGGATACAGAAGAAACTCTAAACTAGCACAAATGTTACTGTGTTTGGGCTTTGCACAAACGCAAAAGGCAATTCTGCATGCACATTTAATAAAGAAAATTAATAATCCTCATTGCCGGAACAGTCATCAATGGAAAATCAAATCTTGTAAAGAACAAGAAAAAAAGGACAGCCACATGATGGAAGAATTGATGTACTTAAAATAAAATGGAGACTGAGCTGCTTTGACTGGGATATTACATTGTCACTCACAGCTCATCATCATAGTGAATGCAACAGTCATGAGCCATTTCTAATTTACTACTTTTTATGCTTGAATGCCAAATCCAGACAAGAGTTACTCTATCCTAGATATACCTGCTACATAAGCAGATGATTGCAAGTCAAAGTAAACAAATACTGATCAAATCAAGAAATGAAAATAATAATATATAATAATATTGCATGATTCAATGCAATACATACACTGTCATGCTGGGAAACAACTTAGTCTCTTGATACAAATTGGATGCTCCTCGTGTGTCATAAAAATGTGTTTCCACAGATGCTGGTAGGAGAGCATTTTCTGAGAAATACGTCCTTGGACTTATATCATCACTTGCCAACAGGAAAATGCCACACAGTCCTGATAAATACCCTAAAAACCTGGCCACAAAAGACATTTTTTTACAATAAGTGCAGTAGAAAACAACAGCACAAGAACATTAGCATATAAGGATACTTGCTGACTGAGGAATTGCTTTGAAGAAGCTCTGTACATATTACAATAATAAGTTATTGGGTATGGTAACAGACACGTCCATACAAATTGTGAAATACACTGACATCTCTGTTGAGGTGAATTGCTCAGCAGAAATGGCTGAGCATTGATAACTGACAGTAAGAGACCATAACGGCCTTAATCTGGTAGCTAAAACTAGATGCTGGCTGTACTGGTCAGGTAATGGCCACCCACATTAAAGTAGCATAGTAAGCAAGTAATGGTAAAACTAGATTCTGGCTGTACTGGTCAGGTAATGGCCACCCACATTAAAGTAGCACAGTAAGTAAGTATTGGTAAAACTAAATGCTGGCTGTACTGGTCAGGTAATGGCCACCCACATTAAAGTAGTACAGTAAGCAAGTAATGGTAAAACTAAATGCTGGCTGCACTAGTCAGGTAATGGCCACCCACATTAAAGTAGCACAGTAAGCAAGTAATGGTAAAACTAAATGCTGGCTGTACTGGTCAGGTAATGGCCACCCACATTAAAGTAGCACAGTAAGTAAGTAATGGTAAAACTATCTAGAAACAGTGTAGTTACAAATGACACCAATTTTGACATAAATGATGTTAGACAGAAATATTGTGGTGCAAGTGACAAAATGGTAGGTGATGATTTTTAAACCATTAATATTGACTAAGCTGCAGTCAATCATAAGTCTGCAGAAAGTTTCAATTTTCACACTGACAAGACTGATTCTCGTGATTTTGCTTCTATTCTATTTGTATGAGTACTGCTACAATGTTATCAGAGGTATTTATACATATTTGTCTGGCTATGGTTGAGAAACTGTGCCATGCAATAATGACAACTGCAATTGAAAATTATATCTCTTTATATTTCTTCAACCTTACTTTCAATTAACCTGTTGATAATAACAATATCCAACAAAATGATATTGAAAATATACTTTCTTTAACTTAAGTTAGATCTACCCAGAATTAGAAAATACAACCATCATAACATTACAAACACAATTGATATGGAACACACAATATCCTGCCAGGCATTCTTGGTATGCACTGCTACTGCCAGGTCATCAAATGTGATTCATGACTCTCGGTGACATCAGGATATGTTAGCTTTTGGGGCATGTGGCCAACTGGTTGTGTTTTCTAGACAATTGCATTGCTTGCTATAACGCAATGACTAGCAAATTGTACTCATCTTGATCATACCACATGAGACACTCTTGGAAGGCCATTATAAATGTTATGAAGGATGACACCTTCACGAAAGACTCTTGGCACATATTAACCATCTGGTGTACATGCCATCAAGTTGAAGTTGCTGTCTTGCATTTTAAGTCCACGTTTTACAGGCATATAGTAATAGTAAGATCAGTTTAACAATTGTTTTCACTGTGGTTACCTTGACTAAGTTATCAAGACTTGAGGTCCAAATATTGTGAAGATAATAGCAAGCAGTCTATGCCATACCTTTTCTTGTTTTAAAATATATAAATATATTTATAGTCCAGTACACACTTAAGCTCTCTACCATCTATGGTCATCAGTGAGATGTCAGGGTTGTTGACCCAACAAAGCTTGAATTTTTAGATTCGTTTAGGTATAACCCAGCACAATTCACTGCTTTTTCTAAAGCTGTTAATAAAGATTGGGTATCTACAAAGTAACAATCATTCAAGCAAGGTCCATGAGACAGTCTGTGTCAGTGTGATGCAAAGCAGGATAGCAAGAACGTCTTCTTAGAAAAAAGATTTCATGACTTCATTCAGTGATCTGGTTAACGGACATTCATGATGTAGTCTACAACAATGATAAGGAGAATGGAAGAGAATGTATCTCCTTGGAGAATACTTGCTTTAGTGCCAATTGGTCCAAAAAACTTTTGTGCTGAATTTAAAACACATGTGTGTAGATTTTATGTCAAACAGATGAATAAAGCAGAATTAAAAAGTAAAGCAGCAAGAAAATGCCGGAAATAATACAAATCCTATAAACTAGTCAATGATTGCTGGTATCAATTGCTTTACTTTAGTCTAAAAAAGTCAAAGACTTGAATAATAAGGAATGACCAGGTAATTTTAGATAACATTCATACTATATAAATCAATGTTTTATAAGGAAAGATACTCTTGGTCTGTAATAATCTGCTTATCGTAAAAATTTGTTTCTCTAAAGCTAGGAGGTTTTTATTAATGTGGCAAATTAAATTCTGGTACAAGATATAAAATTTTTAGTGATTAGACGTGGCTTAGCTGTTGCGGATTTTGGCACTTTATGCACCATTCAATTCCTTGCAAAATCCTAAAAATCTTCTTACCACAAAATTAATACGTTTGACTTTCACTATCATCCTACTCATGGAAATGGCACCCAAATTTTATCAAATATCAATTCATACAAACTGTGATTTAAAAACTTAAGCTGTTTCCAAGCAATAAGATAACATAGTACAGTGTGGGATTGAATAGAATAAAGAAGCATACAAGAGTGACATTGAATGAAATAAAGAAGCATACAAGAGTGGGATTGAGATACACAAAATCATTTCATCAATATCTCTCAGAGGAGGGATTATAGCAGATACAGAATACTAAGATAACTAATAAAGTTTCAATCAGAAGTATAACATAAATTTACTAAATAGAAAACAGATAGCAAGGAGTAAAATGCTCAGACGTGGCTGCAGCAGTGAAAATGACAGTTAAAATTAAAAACTTGCATCCTTCTTTTAAAAATTGTACTTGGAAGTCATACATTTTTTAGAAAATAAAAGCACAATACTATAGCAAGTTACAATACAATGATAACAATAAAAGCAATTTAAATAACTGTAAACTCACCCTATAACTGCTTTCCATCTCTTCAGCTTGTTTAAAACAAAATTCACTCTTTCAGGATCACTCAGCAAACCCATTTCATTTAGTTAAATTTGTACATGAGATGTGTTCTAGTTTCTATAAATAAGTAACCTTTAAATAAATAAAAATAAAATTCTAATTCAAGAAGGCAGCAATTGTCCTACCCTTGACAGTAAACCTGTCCATAATAACTAGGAGGCATTAATGCATAAGACATAACCCTTAACTGAATGGTGTTTTTAAATGGGTCAAAGATCCATTTATGAACTCCTATACACAAGGACGATGTTACCCTTTAGAACAATTATCTACAGGCCGTTGAAATGGTTTGTCCCCAGTCATCAAGTTATAAGTCATGTGTCTAAGGATTTAAGTATATGCAGCAGTTGGAAAGGACGTTTTTCATTATTTTGTTGAAAGCAAGGTGTTGTTATGTACATATTTCATAAAAGTAATGTTCTTTGAAACAAATTATTTTTCTATGTACCCTTTCCTATCTACACAACACAGGTGGATCAATTTTGCCATTTTTGCATGATTTAATCCAAACCAAATCCTAATATCTTAAAACAAAACTAAATCCAAATGAAAATTTAGATTTTTAGTGATATACCAGATCAAACCTATGCAAATAACCTCAATAACATTGTGGGCAATATCAAACCCATGCAAAAATGGCCCGCTCTGCTTTTTGGAAGCCAATGTACTTGATTTTTCATCTGACTAACTCACTAGCCGCATTGTAACTGCACAGTTTGCAACTAATGATTTACAGCTTGCCCAGCAATAATGCATGTTTGCAAGTTTTGTCAGAAAATTATTGTTTGTGTTCAATACCAGTTTATGTTCATAGATTTGGAGTGGCATGTCAGTGAACACACATGAGAAAGTTTTCATCCTATGAGTGTGTGTTATTTTACATAGAATAGTGAGACCATTTGTTATGCAAATTCTGACAGTTGAAAAAAGAAACATGCAGAAATGGAACAAACATTCAAATCAAACTGGATTAATCTTGTTTTTGGTGAGAAATAAATGTCATGCCATTTAAAATTTAGGTGGGTGTGGCTTATGCCAGTGTGATAGAGTGCCATTCCTGTTCAAAAATGGCTTGTAGACTTGATGTTAAATGACGAATAGCAAATACCATGACTTAATACAATGTCTGAGATTTGTTCAATAAGGAAACCATTTCGTGGCCGACTCATAACATATTTGTCCTTTCTCTGAGCAAAATTTTATCTCTGTCCAATTCCCTAAAGATTTTTTCCTCAAAAAACAAAGATAACTCCTATAGGGTGCAAAAATCAATGAAGGTGAATTACAAAAAATTATTTTCACTATATGTATGATAATCAATTCCTTTTATCAGAGCAAAGTTGAGAGATTGGGTTAAATACAAATGAAACATTCTACATTGGTGTTTATTTGAGGGTTCACAATAGTGCTATGGGACCAGTATATGATCAATAGCATTCTTAGTCACACTATGAAGGCCTTGTAGGTTGCAATTTGCCTTTTTGGCGGTGTTACTCAGTGACAGAAGCTTGTTTGAGAGTTAAGGCTAAAACTATCTTCTTTGTTTAAATAGTAAGAAAAGATAAATAAACAGAAAGTTATGTGAATAATATGGCATCAAATATTTCCAATGTCAACGAATGCCTCATGCTTTTGCTCATCTGAAATATAACATGGTAGCCTCTTCTACATGTTAATGTGAAATTGATAGGGAAGAAACAGATTTTAAATCCCTGTTAACCTCCATTTGAGATTTTGCTATTTTTACTGGCTGCACAAGGCTGATTTTCTTGAAAACAATAAATCAGGTCATCTTCTGATCCAACAACTTTAGAGTCCACAGGACTTAAATGAATGTTGAATAATTTCAGCAGAAAGAGAAGCCCAAGAATCAATAATCCACTCAACACCCTTTTTTAAGATGCATCACTTCCTTTAAACATTTGTTACAGGTAGACGGCCCTACCTTATGCCTTTATTTTGAATTTGAAATACCTCCCAAAGGTGTATAGTCGGGGAGGCGGGTGGGTGCTTATTAAAGATTTCAGAGTTTTAGGTAGGTACTCATTCGATAATGGTGATTATTCTATAGTTGGCCCTACATCAAGCATTTTGAATAACCTGATCCATCATCAATGTTTAGCACGCTCATTTCTATGCTTGTAATTTAAGATGTGCATTGCACTCCTATCTGGCTTTCTTTTCAGTGTCAGTTTTAACAAGTTCTGAAAATTGAAATAATTCAGAAGGTAAGCAGTCTTCAAAGTCATGAAGATAAAATCTATTTTACTGGCTGCTTTTTGAATACAGTCATGGCTAAGCTCTGTTAAGCTGGGAGGAAACTTGCCCTGGATGTCCGATGGATACGATGCTGAAGAGCTAAGGCTAGCTTATCAATAATTTATCGAGGACTACTGTACTGGAATACTTTAACTTCATAACCGTAACCTTTATACCCTTTGTCTTCCCATTTCCATAGTCGCGTATCGTTAGTCCAAGAATAAACTTTTAATTGCAAACAATATTTTTACATGTACAATTTTAGGGGGCAATAAATACTGGGGGGGGGTTATGGCTTTAGGTTCCCCTCCCCTAATCCGCCACTGGTTAATCAGTACTTCCAATCCTTCACGAGTTCAAAACTTCACCATCTTCACGTCGCACGGTCACGATAATGGTTAACACAACACGTTAAATCGGGAAGAGTTAGCACACATAAAAACTTAGGTCAAAGCTGAAAAAAGTGTGAATCAAATGCCCACCTACCCGCTGCCGTGTCAGTCAAATGCCTCAAAATCTTGACAGTTACCTACTCAGCACAATTCTTCGCCTTTGTATCAATAACAAAGAGCAAAACAAACCCACATTACCAGACAGGCGTTGTGACAACCATCGTGTATCTGCCTCGCTTTTGTTAAGAAACAAAAACAAAATGCAAGCGAAAAGGTGTCAATAAAGAAACGTAACCTGTCAGCAATTGAATTCCGTGATTAATATGTGCCCTGTGACATTTAAAAACAAGCAACTAATAGATGAGTAAATGTAGCTATTAGTGTCAGTAAAAAAATGTTTAAAAAATTGAACTTGTGTCGAGGAGCCCTACTCCTCGCGAATATTTTTGAATTTTAAGAGCAGCTGACCCCTCTAGCATCCAAATTGTTTCTAATAAACAAGAGCGCATCATCAATGTCCATGTTTTGGAATCATGCTGTGATGTGTGCACAGGCAGTGACAAGCAGCCTAATAAATTAATCCTGCATCCTGAAGAACACGCCGTCTCTCTTCAAGATTTTTGTTCTTTCTAAAAGCACAAATGAGCACTATTTATTAATACATGGAAGTCTTCTTATTCGTAAGGATCACCACATACTGAATCAACAAAACTCTTCCATATCGATGTACATAATCTAATGTCACTGGATTGTTGTTTTGCTTGCTTTTATTGTACTCGGCATGCTTACAGTTCCATTGTCTTTGCATATTTTTCATAGTTATTCAGAAGAAGTCTTTTATTCCGACTAAGAAAACTTTTGTTAGGTTGTAATGCCTCAATAAACTTTCTCAAATACTCAAGATACTGAATTTTCTGTTCCTTTAGCTGAAAATGAGACAACCTCCTCTCAAAACGTCCAAGTAGAATTTTGTTGAGTCACAAAATTCATGTAATATCTTAATGGATTAGTCCGTATATCTAACAGAATTATGTTGGAAGAGACACAAGATCCATGTAATATCATAATAGATTCTGTGAATCATATTTGTTCTTGTAAAGGCATAAAATCTTCAACAAAGACTGCGTTTTCCACGTCTGAATAACAGAGCTTTAATATGAACTTTGTTCAAACCAGTCCCTCAATTAACTACGCCTCGGGACCGTCGTTTGAATCAAGACATTACACACAACGAGTAGGCATTAATTCTCTGTAATTCCTGAACAGAAACCTAGAGATGCTATCACTATAATTTGTAAACTATAGCATAATATGCCATTCAGTGACGAACGCAGGAGCTTTTTGAATTCAAGTTTATCAACTACCCCGCATTAAATTAGCACAATCTAACATCATACTAATACCTCTATGCCGACAAGTTGCCAAAACTTCAACACTCGCATGTTAATGATGTCATAATACATATTGCAAACGCTGGCAATTGGCAAACGAGTGATGCCAAATCGCATACGAAAGATTGCAAACTGGATGCGAATTGATGCAATGGAAATCAGATTGCATACCAAACATACCAAATCGCGTGCCTGCCATTACAAATCGCAACCCGATAGAAAATTTCAGAACAACCCCGTGAACTGTATCTAAACAGTTCCAAGCGGTATGCAAACAACGATAAATACAGTACGAAAGATGCCAAGTTGATTAGTAACTTTAGTACAAGAACTCGCAAGAAGGCAATTGTCTATAAATGATGCAAAACTGGATACCAACCCAGTTACGTTAGTGCACCCCGAGGTAATTTTGAGCCAATGATACCAAATCAAATACCACTCTTTGTACATTTGTACCCAAAGGATGGTATTTGATTCGGTATCATATCAAAGAATGGTGAATTGCATATCAACGATGTCAAACTTCATGGCCACGGTAGTAAATTGTACAATGCAAAACCGCAAGATTTACGATACGTTTATTCGACTTCTTATGAGCCAAGTACAAAACAGAATTCGATGCCAAAACAATTTTCAGTCCATTTCTTCACCAATCCAAAAAGTTTTTGAAATGACCTTTCGCAGTCGCTTCCAACAATTTCTTTCAGCGAGCAAAAAATACTCGTAAAAGTATGTCTGTGGGCAGGGATAACAAAAGTTCCTATCCAAGACCGTGCAAAACAGCGGACGGCCGTCTACATTATACACCTGACAAAATTTCTAGCTTGCAGCCTACATTCAGCGGTTAACTGCAAAACATTTCATCGTTGTCCGTTACGGACTATGGATGTGTTGTATACCATATTCTCTGGCACTGTAACTTTCGGGTTCCGGAAAATTCTCCCCCTCCCATTTGCAGAAAATTCCCACCCAGAGAACTCCCGCCGGATAATTCCCTCCTGGAGAATTCCCACCTAGGAAATCTCCCAACCGGAATTCCTCCTCCCTAAAATTCCCTTCCCAGTTTTCATAAAAATGCAGGAAGATAAGCTTAACAGAATAAATCACAAGAGGGCGAAGAACTAGTTACCAAGGGCAAAATAACATGGACGAAGAAAGCAGAAGACATGCCACTTTAGTGGAGTTTGTAGACATCTGCCTGTGGTGGCACAAATAGCTGATGCTGATTATCTACAAATTTAATAACCTGGGGCTAGTATACAACTAGTAAATATAAAATTTGTAACTTTCCTGCCCTTTGATAGGAAAGATCCGACCGCAAGTTTTCGACCTAAACGGCCTTAGTCATGCGACAAATTTTATATTTTACTGATGATATTGATGATTGCGTGAATACACTGGTGCGAGTTGGAGTTATCACATAAACGTATGGCGTTCTTATGGAAACATGCAGTAAAGATTGGTTTTAAATAGAGAGAATGACAAAAGATGTCATAAACACCGGAGTTGATGAACAGTGTCATACATAACTTGAATTTTGAGGCGAAATGAACGCAAAATGCAATCGATTTATCCTTTTTACATTTTTTGCAGACAACGCAGGTTATTGTAAGCTCGTTTTCTGTTTAAGTGGCTGCTATAATCGTCTTTATTTGTCGACTTTAATACCCATAGATACATAAGAAAAATGGTTGAACGCTTGATTCTTATATTGCTGACAGGGAAATAAGCAGAGGGTATTGCACCAACGCCACAAAGCACACTTTATCTCACTTTTCTATTTGCACGTATGGTTTGAAAAAAAGAGGTTTTAAGTAAATCTGTTACACCCCTCCACAGTGCATTGCTAAGTATTGAAATTGGTCGAAAGGTAGGACCTTGTATGGACGCCAGTAGGTCAGTAAGGGCTTGGTAGCTTACTTTGTAAGTGTATTGGAGTCTGTATCAAAACAAGCAGCCAGGATATTATAGGTAGAAAGAGTTTGTTCTTTCACTTGTATTCTTACAATAACGCCGTTTGTTTTCGTTTTCTGTCTCTTTTTCTTGATCCATGTTTCTCATAGAAAGGTTGCCATATATTTATACTTTCCTTTTTGACGATTTTTACTATGGAGTGTCAGAAGAAAAAAGCCTTCAAGTATGCTTTTAGTGCAATGTCGCAAAGTTTCAAGGCGTCTTTGCTATGTGCTCGTATTAGTGGAACGGCTGAGCCTTGCCGAGGCATTCATAATCCAAGGGAATTTCACGTTACCTACGAAGGTGCAGGTATTATTGGAAGACATGTGTATGGAAGCTATTTTATCTTATGAGAATGCCTAATGTTAGCGTAGTATGTGAGCGTAAAAGAAAGCACGCACATGTCAATTGGACACACCGAACTGAGCGATAATGAAACTCAACGTGTGACAAAAACTGAAAAGAGTTCGAAATCGAATCAAATGTAAGAAACAAAAATAAATCAAATTTAATGCTGAATCAAAAGAAAGGGAAAGAATCTGAAAAAAATTGAAGGGAGACTGCAGCCAGGGACTCTCAAGGTTAAGGACCCTGATAAATAAGGTCGGGAATTGACCAGCTGGCCGAATTCCGGGAGGGAGATTTCATAGGTGGGAATTCTTCAGAAGGGAATTATCCGGTCGGAGTTTTCCTGGTAGGAATTTTCTAGGAGGGAATTTTTGGGAGAATTCAGGGTGGGAGATTTCCAAAGTGGGAGTTCTCAAGGAGGGAATTATCCGGTCGGAGTTTTCCTGGTAGGAATTTTCTAGGAGGGAATTTTTGGGAGAATTCAGGGTGGGAGATTTCCAAAGTGGGAGTTCTCAAGGAGGGAAATATCCGGTGGGACTTTTCTGGGTGGGAATTATCCTAGAAGAATAACTTTCAACCATAAGTAACATTGTCTCTACAACCGCTGGAAAAAGCAAAGTCCGAGTCTGGCGACAATGCTCCTCCAAAACACCAAGCCCCCGCTGACACAATAAATATCCTCAAGCCAAAGAAAAAATCCGCATACAGTTTCACTTGGAGTCTTATTAATACCGTAGTAAACTGGCACACTTTCTGACAACCCGGGAGGGATACGACAGCACGACGATACTGTGCACACAATCTTCGTATGCATATATGAACGCAATAACCAAAACGTTTTCCATTCCGTTCAATTTCAAGGCACACTCCCATCAGACTGGCTAGCTGTGATTTAAATGTAGTTTTCTTTAGAAAACTCTGCAAAAAGCTTAACCCATAACATACATACTGGTAACTACTGCAACTGCTACGGGGATGTAGACAACGCCCCGCGCAAGTAAACAAAGAACCAAAAGCAGAAGGAACAAAAATAAAGTCAGATACATTATTTAAATGGTTTCAATTCTTCAGCAAGGTTTTTCAACTATTTCCATTAGCACTCCACGTAATGCTAACGCGGATATTATCCAATATAACTACGTGAAATGCTCCACTTCCGCTCACATTCCTTGTTATTGTTGTCTTTTTATGTCTCTTTGTTCTTTTTTTCTGATTATTTTGATTTCTCTCGCGTCTACTGATCCATGTTCTTTATTTTCCTTTCTCCGGTGTTTTTATCTTTTAATTTCTTTTTTATCTCTCGCCCCACACAATCCAAGCACGCACAGTAAATTTTACATTGGGCGGGGAACAGTTTTCAGCTCACGATACAGTGAACAAGAGCAAATAACAAGACGTGTGTTTAAGCAAAAGGCACATGACGATTAACAAAGGGAAGCAGAGAAGCAATACCATCAAATATAGGCCAAGAAAAACTCAAAGAAGGGGCTTTTCTACCACCCCCATCAAATATGCATGTGCATCAAGGCATACATTTCTGGAAAAACATACAGCAAGTGCCTTCAGTCAAGTCGGACAAGGATGTACATAGGAGACAGTTTAGAGGCACGAGAAATGATAACTGAGAGCCCAGCGCCCTAAAAGTAAAGCACGAATAAAACTAGAATAAGAAACAGATGGATTCACTAAATTGATCTTAGATGGATGGTAACTAGATCAATATGGCGAGTACCAGGATGCCCGACGCGATCTATAATACGAACAAAGAGAAATGAAATTAATACAGACAATTACTGTAATACAATGGATGCTACCAGCACATTAAGCAGCGTTGAACCAATGAAATAAGCCGAAGTAACTGTTATGAACAGCACGGGCAGCACCCCGCTTCAAAATAGTGTCTTGAGCAACTCACAAGTATAAAATTAACCAGACTAGAATGTCGCCACCAACAGACAAATAGCCATTACAATCTCACACTCACGAATTAATCTCTTCTGTCTAGCAAGCAGGCATTTCAAGATCAAAAGATCTGCATCACTAACTCAAGACTGGGATCCTACACAAAAAGCCTAGCTACTTGCATCAAGACCTAAATCACTTCGTCCTGACAAAGATGATATCAATCAACACTGACACAAACAGCTAGTGTGTTTAATTAAATACTTTATAGACGTAATTTGAATACACCATTTAGCATTCCCGCTTTCACAAACACTCCTCAACTAGTGCAAGGCTTACCACATGTGCCAAGAGGTGTTTAAGCCAGTCTTTCTCATGTAGGATGGCGATTGGACGGCAGATGATGTCTTAAAGAAATCCTTTCCGGTACAGTAGTTTTTCTCTTAATAGCAGTCCTCTCCAGGGAGAAGTCCTAACCTGTGTGAAAACTTGTTTGTTGGCAGTCCATCCCCAAACAAAAGTACCTCCAAAAACAGTTGTCCTATCTTTCCACACAATAACGGAATTTAAGATTTAACACATACACTGAGAAAATACTCCACCATTTTACCACCACAGATCATTTACCATCCATTCCTGAAAACTAAAAGAGCTACTTCACTGTATGCCTCTCAGAAATTAATTGCGGCCTCAAAACAACATGTGAATAAAGGTATTGTAATAACTGAAACATGATGTGCAGAACTATAGTAGCATGATGCTACTAAAAGTATCGCCAAATCTATATATGTTTCTTTAATCCACCAATGCCGAAAGCTGATGTATATTCATTAAACTGCTTTAGTTTCTATTTGCACTGCATCTCCATTGCCAGATGCAACCAAAATGCATATACATCTAAACTAAACTGGCAAGTATGATTCTACATTCTATATTTTAATTTCTACACAACAAAATGTTTTGCAAAATATGTTCTTAAGATCATAGATTTCTCAAGTTAGATGTTGTGTTAACTCATCCCTAAATTACATTTCAAAAGATAATCATACCTGTATGCACCACGACCTCTGTAGGGTCGGGGTGAAAATCCATATCCCCCACCACCAAACCCACCATAGCCTCGATAGCCACGTGAATATCCACGTCCACGTGCTCGATATCCACGGTCTGTTGATGTAAGCCCAGGCAAATTGGTTCTCTTTGGGACAACCTAATAAAAAGGTCAAGATATTTGATACAATAAACACAACACTGGAGAACTCTCATTCTCAAAAAGAGTAAATGGTGATAATGGTCCTATATAAAATGGGCCTAAAACAAGCTCAACTACTCACTTTTATATAACACTGGAAGAATGCAGTTCAAACAAAAACTCTCCTACAACTCCATTGTTTCAAGTCAGACACAAGTAGGACAAAATTATCGAGTCAAGGCCTTGTCCAATTTAGTTCAAGGTTGTCTAACTTACATAGTCACAGTCCCAATTAGGCACTCTCTATCCCAGGACTACTCTAGGTCAAGTCTAGTCCAGTCTGGGCCTAGTTTAGTTTGGGGTCTTCAGAACGTTAAAGTTCACTATCATTACGTATAAAAAATATCAAAAATAAAAAATCCCCATCTATCATAATTTATAGGCAGGAGTATAAATAAATCTTTCAAGCTTAAGCCCCAATTTTAAGCATGAAAATATGGGCAAAACTTTTAAACATTATTTCAAGGGTGTTACTTTTGCCATTTACAATTTACTTTTGCATACTTCCTGCTTTAAAAAAGTAGTCACAACATATTTCACCTTCACTTTACTTAGCTGCAATGTCTATGCAGGTAAAAGGAGAATGAATGATGAAATACTGCCCTGTAAAACTGATAATAAGATGAGCTGCATATAAATCTGTATGTATATTACCAAACACATCAGCCACTAGAATGCTTTGTGGTTGTTTCTGACAGACTTTTGGCTGTATTTTTGTTACAAATGGGCAGATTAACTTTGCTTTTCTTTACATATTTTTACAGTCAGATATTTCACAGGAAGACTAACTATGTTCCATTTATTTAAGCATATTCCTTGCAGTTTGGGAAGATAGTTTACCTTTATTTGCCTTCCCTTGAAAAGCGAATCATTAAGTGAAACTGCATTTTGTATGCTGTCTTTGTCTGAAAATTCCACATAAGCAAACCTAAAAATATAACGTAGAATCAGTAACTATTTTTACAATCTACATTTGTTATCAACATCAGAAAACATAAACAGCATCACAATATAAAAAGACAATAATACAGTGCTCCAGTGGCACCAGCATGTAATTCATAAAGCATAAAATGTAACTTTACTGCCCTTTTGAAGAAGACAATAATCCATCCACAAGTGTTGTGTCACCTACTGTGACAAAAGTTCATTAAAAACATTATATCAATATAATCTGACATTAATCTTTATGTCAGCTTGTAGATCAAGGTAAGGCACTGCCTGTCCATTTATTAATACCTTTGCTGTAACAGTTGTGATGTGATAATATTCTAATGACAATGATAATGATGATCATAAACTGGAGACAATTTCTGTTCATGTGGCAAATACATTTTCATGCAATTATCTCTAGACATCTTTCTATTGAGCATATCTGAAAATAGGTAGCTGAATACTAACCCTTTGGGATGTCCACTGAATTTGTCACACAAGATGGTAACACGATTTACTGCACCACAACCATGAAAATGTTGCTCTAATTCAGCAGCTGTTGCTGAGTAATCAACCTGGAAATGTATAGAGAACGTGATATGTCAATTACACGAGGCGATAAAATATGTTGGCGAGTCTGCCACAAAATATTTGGGCTATAGCTCTAAAAATGATTGTATAACTATAAAAACGGGTATGTTTATTTTGTTAGGTCATAGGATATATACAAAAAGAGGTAAATGTAAAATACACGAGGAATTGCAGGATGACAATGATAATGATAAAATGAAATATGACAAGAGACAAATGGAGAGAAAAAGTAGTGATAATGAAGAACTCAAAGGGACAACCTTTACGATATGTTTATATGTACATACTCTGTAAATGAGCATGACTTGATCTTCGATTAAAACCACAACTGATAACATAACTTACATTTCCTACATATATTGAACGTGCATCAACTTCCTTTTTATCTTCCATTACTGGTGCTGCTAAAAATTGAAATCAATCAGCAATATATAAACATACATTTGAATACTTATTTTGTACTCGAATCTATATAAACCATGATAAATTCAAGTTCAGCAAACAGCTTTGCAGATTGAAACAGTTCCCCTATGACAGTTCAAAACAATTCATTGGAAAATCATACATTGACATCTTTTTGTTCCCTAACTAAAAGTGCTAGGCTTGGTCCAAGAAAAATCTTGGGATAAATAGCAACAGGAAATGGTCACAGGCAAGGTTTGCAGACCAGTGTGTTCTGCAAATCACCCTATTCCTTTGGCTTGAAAACTGAACATTAAAGCATAAGCAGATAGTCCAGTATAATTTGTGTGACAGTTCATATGATATGTAGCTTCAGTTACATTAGAACCCAAATATACTCCACTCATGGCCATCATTCATCATGGGAATACCCATAACTACCACTCATAAGTATAGTGGATGACAGACTTAAATATCCATCTCCAGAATTGGTGGTCTAACATACAGTACATCACAATTTATTGCAGGAATAATGTGTACATCAGAATGTTGCTCCAGGGATAATGGCAAGTAAATGAAAGATACTGTCTCCCTCCATGGTCACTATTTTGTTACACATTTCATTGTTGCTTTTTAAGAGCTGGACTTATTCCTTATTCTAATTAAAGACCTGTCTCTTTTTGTGTTCATGTTTTCAATATTTGATTAGCAAGCATTTCAGTACAATTCAGATGTTTTTCCAAAAATGACTTGAATTTTTTACCACAAAAATAATAATAATACCTATATAATTCATAAAGAAAAGATGAATTTTTATACTCTTGAGGAAACCCAAGTAATGACACATGATTATGACACATGCATATCAAAGTATGTGGTTCACCAAAGCTTAATACATAAATACGATGTGTATTCCTTGATTAATATATCATTCATGTTACATACACAAGATAAGCCAGCAAATTAGGAGCTTCACATGATACATACAAATCGACATATATCTTGAAGAAGGAATACAAAATTACTGTATTTCTATCCCTAGAAGCCTGTTTTGTGATTAGCATCCTCTTCAGGGGATTTTTCTGCAAGAATACCTTGTGATGTTATTGTGGTATTGATAAAGTTTATGCAGTCAAATTCAATAAAAGTGTTCTGATTGGTTGCTTCCTAGCTGAAAAAGATTCAAATTAAAAACCCTAAGTGATATATATATATAAGTATTTCAATTATACCACTTACAAGCTGTAGGGCTCATTAAAGATTCTTCAACTTCTTTCTGCATTTCACTAAGCTTTTGTGCCTCTTCTTCCATCTCTTTAACTCTTGCCTTAATGGCCTCCAACTCCTTCAAAGACGAAATGCAGTAGAGCTTATTCGATCCATTTTGGATTCTGTCAACACAATGTGACTACCAAAAAACAAGGCTGGCAATGAGGGCTAAATACACACATACACACACATTAAAATTAGGGAGGTTTAGATTGTATGATTAACCTCCATGCAATAATGGAGTCAAACTCGTACTACGGTACTTGTACTGATTATTTGTGATGTTAACATATTTCAGTTTAAGACAGTCGCAAGATTTACTGGATCGAAGTTGCAGACGCTAAATCAATCACAATTTAAAATAAAACACAAACAATATCAAAGCTGTCACATCCAAAATCAGCCATTAGGCAATCAATGTAGTCCAAACAAATTATCCATTCGAATATCATTATGTTGATTGAAATTAAAATGTGTCTCGGCACGATTTGTTGTAAATTGGGTACAAAAGTTTATAAACATGTGGCCACCAGAAACTTAGAACTTACTCCTGTCAAAAGGCAAAACAGAAATGATACAAGAAATGAAAATGACTTTTTCCTTTTGTTTCATGAACAAATTTTGAAAGGAAATACCAGTTCAAACTGTAATTAATAAATACATATAACTCAAGTTATCAAAACTATAACTGAGAAGTAAGAATTATGCAAAATGTACATTACAAAGATACAAATATGTACCGGATCGTAAGTAGCATCATCAGCGTTCAAGCTAGTATCTCCATCTAGTGAGTAATCGTCTTTTGAAGTATCAAGGGCCGCGTCCAATAACGTATCATTACCATGTTCCTCGTCAGACATTATGCTATGATTAATTTAGTCAAAAATAAAACTATGTAGTTTGCAGGATTGCGGTGATTGACGTCGATATAGTTTTGTTGATCTACCACTTTTCTTCAACAACAAAATAACAGCAACTGACGAGAACACCCGCCTTTATGCCTCTGCCTCTGTCTTGTCCAGCCTCAATGAAAATACCCAACAGGGAGTCAAAATAGTAGCAATATTATCTTCTGAATTTTTCGCTCAAACTCCACAAATTCGAGACAAACTTTTCAAGCAAAAAAGCATTTCCCACGATTTTCACTGAAGTTAATCGAAGAAGTATGGTAAAATGGTTGCTTGCAGAAAAAGAAGAGAACAAAAAGACAAAGAATAGACATGGATTTGAAAAATTTGTGAACAACGAAAACAAAAGAGTGACCTTCATCTGTTCGTTAAGGATCTTAAACTATTTAAACATTCTATTGTTTCAGGTATGATGGCTTAGAAATAGACCCATCTACTTTCGAAAGGTTACTCTCTTGGGTATGTCCTTACTTAGTCAAAAATAAGAAGCTAATATGCGAAACCAGAAATTCTAATTTGCATCGCAGGCGCCGATTCGCAGCATATGAAATTTAAAACAATGAGTGACAGCCTCTGTAGGCGTTTTTAGTAAAGCTTGACCCTCTTGTTTTAGCCACTATCCTGTAATTGGGTTAAATGTACCATTTGCATGACAATGAAACCTAACCAACAACTAAAGCAACGAGACGCATCGATGCCAGGATTAATGATGTTTTATGAAACATACACTTGAGAAGATCTCATCAATATTAATATATTATTGGGCACAGAACATTAATGTCTTGTAGCTGAAGTTTGAAAACAGAGGAAAGTACATCACATGATATGATGACGTTGGAAGGGAAAATGAGTATGGAGAAACCACAGACGGTAAATTTGGCGAATGATTATTTAACTTAACTGTGAATACAGTAAACGAACAAAAATATATAACTATTTCAAGGAACACATTTCTGTAGTGAGTTTTTCTCTTTATCTATTATTAATAATTAGCTATCACCATAGATAATATATGACGGATATTAACCATTCATCCTCTTTTAATGTTCATTGTAATAAATACGGAAGCTTTTCAAAGAATAACTTTCTCATTAACAGTAGTAAGAAAGCAATATGCATTTTCATGACTCACGATCTAAGAAAATTCATCAGCAATCACTGTTTCGTTGCCAACATGCAGGAATAAAGACAAGTTCCAGTGCCAAACTTAATCCTTCGACCATTACAAAGTCGCAAGAAACTAGGCGAATTTAAAGATCAAATACGACAGATGGGACCGTCCAACCCAAATCCTTTTTTTTCATTCGTTGATGCTTTAGGCAGAAATCTTCCTTGCCAAATGACAATCTCCAAGCTTTGCTTTGTCATTTCTATTATTAAAAGTACAAAGACTTGTGCCAATCGCTGTATTTGGCTATTTAGTTTGGGAGAAAACACGACAAAAGACTATACTCAACCCACATATTTTATTTCCATTTATTTCCATTTTAGACGCTTGATACTTTATGTATAAGGTCCACTTGCTCGTAGGCAATCTCTAGGTCCGACTTTAACATTTCCACCGATAACAAAGCAAAGAGTCCGTCAATTTGCTGCTCCTTGCCAGAAAGTTTGAGCGACAAGAAGAAAAGAGGGTCATGTTTGGTTCGCCTCCAGTACCCTATAGCCCTGTCGACCACGCCCTTCCTACGCACAGAGCCTGCTAACCGTCCTCTTAGCGATTATTACCTCCGCCAGGGAGGTTATATTTTGGCCGCGATTATTTGTTTGTTTGTCAGTCCTTTTCTCCGTCTACCTGTCTGATTGTTAGCAAACAACTCAAAAAGTTATGGACGGATTTTGACGAAACTAGTGATGACAACAGAACAAAGCAACAACTAGTTAAGGGACACTGCAGAGCTGCCTTTTGTTGCTTTTTATCCTTACTTGTTAATAACTCGAGTAAAGTGCTGAGAGTGCTAAGAGCATGCACGCAACAAAAATTTGATAATTAGCGTAATCCCTAAAAGAATGCACTAAGGTTTTTGTGCGTCACCTGTCACCTGGTAGTCGCACACCCATCAAGGGCATGAGCGGTCAGCGAGTGCCACTTCTTCCTGTCCTTGGCTTGATTTGTACATGCCACCGCGCCCATCTTCATCCATGCCTTGACGTCGCTCAGCCATGTCGTTCGTGGTCTTTCTCTACACCTCTTCCCCTCAACCTTTCCCTCCAGTAAGCTTTTCTGCAACCCCCGTTCCTGATAAGATGCCCAAAATAAGGGCATTTCTGCTTCTTAATGTTGACTAACAACTTCCTACTGGTCTTTGCCCTTTTCAGTACCTCTTCATTCTTGATATGCTCACTAAGTGGGAGCCGACCGGGCTCGAACTTGCAATCCTCAGACTTAAAAGCCAACACTCAAACCTCCGTGCAATCACGGCACAAATGTTTGGTGAAGGACATTCAAAGTCCTTGGTATCACGAGATGAAACCCAGCGGTGGGTAAGGGGAAATTCATTAGAGCAGCTATTGTGGTAATGCCCACTCTTGACAAATATATATATATATATGTGTGTGTGTGTGTGTGTGTGTGTGCGTGTTTGTGTATGCCAAGAACGGAGCAATGCCACAATAGCTGCACTAAGTAGGAGTGACGGAACTCAAACTAGTAACTCTTAGATTTAAAAGCTAACACCCAAACCTTCATCCATCTCAGCACAAAGATTTGAAAAAGGACATTCAAAGTCCTTGGTATCACGAGACGACACCCAGCGGTGGGTAAGGGAAAATTCATTAATTTTTCAGTGTTTCGGCTTAAGCCTTCATCAGTGTCAGATATACATAATACCTCAACAGACGCAGTGCTTTTTATATATTTGTCAAGATTGGGCATTACCACAATAGCTGCACTAAGTGGGAGCCGACCGGGTTCGAACCTGCAATCCTCAGACTTAAAAGCCAACACTCAAACCTCCGTGCCACAACGGCACAAACGTTTGGTGAAGTATGTATATATACGTATGTACACATACGTATATATATATTATATATATATATATTTAATAGGATTTTCTGGAGCTTTTTTATGTCGTTGAAATCGTTGATTTGACACAATTAAGGCTTTTATGTTGTTTTTCTAGTGCAACAAAACATCCATCTTTTTTTCTAAGCTAGGGTTTATATTGAGGAAATTTCTACACTATGTTGAAACGAAAATCGAAAATATGGCATGCTCATGTACATTTTTCTACAAGTAACTCTTGGCATATACTCTGCCATGATTGGCCGGATTATAAGATGAATAGGTTGCTAGAACACCCTATCATATTCCTATCTGGAGGTCAGAATAACAATTTTCTTGATTGAACTGTCATTTTCGCTGTTGGTTATCACTTTCTTTCCTGCCAAGGCTGATGCCCACCTGAATCCATGGAATGTGTCAAGTGTAGGCAACCTAGGCCAAAAGGAATTCTAGGCATTTGCAGGTAGAAAAGGCCTGACCCCATTGAGGGGATAGGTAATAAAGCATAGCAGCACTGAGCCTGATTAACGCAGGTGATACAATTTGCATGATCGTGAAAGAGAACGAAATTTTCATCACATTTTCTGTTCACACGGTTCACTATTTTGTTGCGGAGAGAAACTGTCACCCAACTAAATTTTGGCAAACGTGGCAGATTCTAGTTGTTTACTTTAGTAGTTGGTTACCCACTATTTCTCAAACGATTTGTCACTGTTTGGATGTGACAACTGAATACGTACATTTTAGATGACAGTGGAATTGAAAGGAAAGATGTGTCCTTCACTTTTTATCCCTAAACTTCAACTAGCTATATTGCATTTTTTTTCACCCTAAAATAGTAATCATTTCGAGCTTTACAAAGAAAATTGTATGCATTTGTACCTTATTTTCCTGAGCTGGTACTCAAGAGATCTATAACGGTCCAGGGGCTTTAAACGAAGCTCCAAAGACATTGACTCCAGTCAAAAAATTGTCTGCTCTCATGTTTGTTCGTTCCACGTAGCAACAGTTGCTATGTTTTCAGGTGGTTTTTGATGCATTGACTGTGGCAGCGTATTCGAGAGCAGATTAGTTAGAACCGTCTACTTCCTCATTTTCCATTATACCTGCTTGCTGTCAAAGGAGCGCTGAAATCAATAGCTGCAAAGCCAAGTTTATGCTGTAAATCGCATTGTCGTTGAGTATTCATTATAACTCAAGTTGTTCAACACTTTAAAGCATTTCAAGAAAAACGTTTGAGCGAAGTTTGGCAGAAAGTTTGACATGTTTCATGTTTTCTGCGAACAAATTCACAGAGAATAATACTTTTAGTTGTGCAAGCTCAAAAGAAATTTTGACCCGAATAATTGGGTTCAAGCTAAGAAATCAGCCTTGAGAGAAATCGGCTTTATGTAGAAATAGTGACTATGGACGGTCGCGCAAGCAATTTAACTCAATAGGGTCAAACGTACTTTAGATCTAAGGCCTGTTATTCCAATCTTGGTGTCAGAGTTCTCAGGCAGAGGCTCACAAAGTTAATAAGATTCCGAGCGTCCACGATTCATGAAGTTTAGTCATATCTATTAAAAGCACAATTTTAATTTTTCATAGTAGATGAATAGTTTGCATGATATTTGAGCAAAATTCTTTAAATACAATCTCAATATTGGCATTACACATAACATATTACAAAGAACTTCTTTTACTTCCTAATTAAACACGATGAAGAAATTGAAAATTTGCATGGGGCTCAAGCCATGTCAGCCCCACTTTGTATCGCCGCCTGATAAGTCAGAAAGCACCTTCGGAATCTGTGCCGATAACAGATGTCAGCCAATTCCAACAGGGTGCCAATAACTCAGCAATGGATTTATTGAAGTCTAAAGGGGCTATCTAGAGAGAAGAGTTGTAGTCAAACGACGGAACTAGAGCCCTTCATCTACCAGAATTTTACTTTACCATTATTCAGTTTAAACATTGGCAGTTATTTGGTCTTTCCGTGAATAAAGGCCTTACAAAAACTTGGATGCGGTAGGGTGTAGCAAGTAAAATATGATTTAATATTTCTTTTACAACTGAAACCAAGTAAGACTACCGACTTTACAAGGAAACTTTCCACCATGGAAACTTATTGTCGTCGCAATGTATAGTTTAAGCTGTCTTGTTGTATGGCTTTGCTGTTTGCGAAATAACAAGTTAACTTATGGGTCCATTAGTTAATTTGATAATTCCTCCTACTTCTCCCCCTCCTTCCCCCCACAAGATCTTCCGACTATCGCTGACGGTGATATGCCGACATTCTGTAGCACGAATAAGGCCTTCTTGGCCAAAAGATCCTAGATGGGTCCTTGTCTTGTTGACGAGCGCTGTACTTGCTTCTATTGCTATGTGGTATACTAGCCGGACGCCACCAGCTGCAAAAGAAGTGTTTTTGTCCATACTAAGGCTAGGTCACATTCTGAATTATGTTAACTTTTCCATACAAGCTGTTAATACTGGAGCAATTCTATAAAGGATTTAAATCGGCATTCATTTAAATGCAAACGATTATCTGGATGAAAGTTCCTTTTCAAATAGGATTTTGAGAAGATAACCTGAAAGCCAAAAGATGTCATTAAGTTATGCTGTGTATTCATGAGACTGATTCACACCTAGATTACTTGGCTACATACTGATTGAAAATGTAAAGTGTACGCTACAGTCTCAAAGAGGACCTTTCGTAATAATATAATCATACTTTACGAACAATCTACAATAAACAAGTTGCATAATTAATGCAATCAGGTACGTTTCGAATAGGAACAGAAAACTAGTTCAAAAAAGTTTAAAAGAACTGAAAAATACGATTCTCATCTGCGATTTAATCTGATTACATGAAATACATCATACTTATTCAAGAGTAAACTTTAGCTATACAAAAATACGACACAATCCGGTTGAGAAAGATATTTACAAATTCAGACGTAAAAAAGTCTATTTACATCATCATATCTATGGGTAACAGGATGAGAAAATAACGTTGAATCCATTTGCCGTGGACATTTTGACATTCGTGACTACCACTATTGTCAATTACTGCTGAACGTATGATGTGCGTGGAACGAAATACTTTCTTGATGTTCTTAACGTTACAAGTGGACTGTTTGTGTAAGGTTCGTAAAGCAGCTCGTCTAACTGATCTGGAAAGGGAGCCAACGTTAATGTTTTTAGGTGCAGAGCAATACTATTCAGTGATAGCTCCTGTTTTTCATTATATATTGGAGGCAAACGGAAATCTAGAAAAGAGAATAGCAAGTTTAAATTTTGTATAAACAAAAAACAGTCCGCAAAGCGGAAAAGAAAAGGAAGAGAGACTGAGAAAATGTGCAAATAGATAGACGGACAGACAGAAACAAACAGATAGACAGAAAGACAGACAGACAGACAGATAGATAGATAGATAGATAGATAGATAGATAGATAGATAGATGGATGGATAGATAGATAGATAGATAGATAGATAGATAGGTAGATAGATAGACAGATAGACAGACAGACAGACGGACAGACAGAAAGAAAGATGGATAGATAGATAGATAGATAGATAGATAGAAAGAAGATAGATAGATAGATAGATAGATTGAAAGAAGATAGATAGATAGATAGATAGACAGACAGACAAACAGATAGATAGATAGGTAGATAGATAGACAGGCAGACAACCAGTTGCACTACTTATCATAAAATATAAAAAATGCACTACTTACCACAAAATAGGCCGGTTTCTCTTTCTGGATGGCAAATACTTTTGTGCGTCTCCCCAAGCCGAGCTAAACTTGAATACCTAACGACAATAATTAGAGTTTAGCGATCAGTGTTGTTTCTTTTCATTCTAAGGAAGCAGATGACTGTTGGGTTCTTTAGATCACAGCTTTGCACAATAGATGATGCATTAGTTCAAATCTATGACCTGAAAGACGTAATTGTGTACACTCAATTTATTACTTGATAAGAATTGCAAGTCTCAATTTACTGGTAACTTGGAATTAATCAAAATCATTACCATGTTAAAAGATCAAGATTAGTCCATTCCTTATTGCGGCTACAGAATACATAGTACGAGGCCCTCATAATACATCCAATCATTTTTGTGATCAAATAATTAACATTTTCAGCTTGTAACCCTTTCAACAGTAAGATAAATGATTTACTTTGCATTCTTCCAACCACGCCCATACTTTGACCGATAAAATTAACTTCGTAATCCTTTTCAGATCTTGACATAATTCAAAACTAACTTTTAATTCCATAATTTCCAGGCAATTCTCCTTTTTGATGGTAAACCCACAATCGCTCACAAAATATATTGAGACTCCTTTCCACTGACACAATTGATTCTTTATAAAACCCTTCTATATTTCAATAAAAGGACAATGATTTTCACGCCCCTCCCCCGTACAAAGCAATGTTGTTTTGAAATCATTTACCTTCATCTTTTTCTTCAATTCGCACAACAACATTGCTTTGTAGAGGGAAGGGGCGAAAAATTAATGTAGCCTCACATTTTTTGAAGGCGATTGCAGGTCTCAGCCCACGACCAGAGATCGATGTTGGAAATCCATCATTGTCACAGAAATTAAAAGAACTTGATTTGATGATTGCATAAAATCACCTATTAATTTTAGAACTGAATGGATATGCAAGTTGCATCTACCTTTACTTAGATGTACAGAACAGCCAGAAACAGAATGCTGTAAAATTTGAAGATCTAAACAGGCATAGCAAAGGCTACTGTCAACCTTCTTCCAAAGCTGTATGTTCTTTAAAGAGGATTAAGTGTTATTCAGGTAACGTGATGTGATGATGATGATGATGATGATGATGATGATG
>JANTCA010009535.1:5564-27943 GCA_024741275.1 Chironex yamaguchii | reverse complement strand
ACCTTCCTAAGAACTAAAGATATTGGAATCACACTTAATACAAACAACAATGGTGACAGACTATCACCCTGGAATATTGCTCTCTTTACATGAACATCACCAAGGTCTTTTCCATTAGATGTTAAGGATAGCTTCCACCAAGTCGTACTTCTTTCCAGATATGTTCTAACATTCTCTCCCACACCAAGCATTTTCATACACTCATAAATCCAACTATGAGGAACAAAGTCATATGCTTTCTTACAATCAGTCCAAGCCATCGCTAAATTAGCCTGTCGTTTCATACAATTTCCACGACTCCCATGTTTACATCCTTTTTGTTCTTCTGGTAGAAGATTCTCTTTCCAAATAGGTATACATCTCCTCTGCTAAAATTCCTGTTAAGTTTCCACATCATCAGGAGGCACGTGATAGGATGATAATTTTCCACTGCATTACCTTTTCTGGAGTCTTTTTGGCATAACACTGTACGACCATATGTCATCCATGAAGGCAAAGCATCTTCAAAGTCCAATATCCTATTTAGTTGGTAAACAATTCTCATTTGAAGGTTGGTAAGGTACTTAATCCAATAACCTTGGACCCCATCCTTGCCAGGTGCTTTCCAATTTGGAATCTTTTGACATTGTTTTCTAACATTGTCCGTACTGAATTTCACTTGTTCCTGAAAGTGGTCATTGTTTTTCTCATTCTGTAGACACCTTAACCATGCAGCTTCTCTATTATGCTCCTTTTCAAGACTCCAGATGTTACCCCAAAATCTCCTACTCTCTTCTGCGTCTGGTATATTGATTGAAAACTTTCTTCCTCCATTCAGATCACTGTATAACTTCTTCTGATCAATACGAAACAACCTATTCTGTCCAAATTGAGCGATTCTCTGCTCATATCTTTGAACTTTTGCACTCTTTGCAATCATCCTCTGTTTTAGTTCCTCAATTACAGTTCTAAATCCTTTTCTTTTTACACCATATTTCTCTTCCAGATATTTTAGTCTTCCTTTCTTCATTGCCCCAAGTTTACCTCTCTGGCCTCTCTCCATAAAGTTTACTTCCCTCCTCAGTCTCTTGATATCCCCCTCTATTCTACGTTTCCACCTAGGTACTTGTTTCTCCCCACGAGTGAATTTCTTCAAACCTAGCTGTTCTGCTACCCAAACACCTGCAGCCCTAATGAAGTCATTAGTTTGTGTTATATTGTTGGTTTTGATAAATTTAAGTATACCATTAACTTTATCAGTTTTAGGTCTTAAAGTTTTCCTATCAACTATTATTATTATTATTGTTGCTGTTGTTATTATTTATTGCTATTTCTTTCAGGTGTGTGATTTTTACTGCTAGTAATAGTTTAGTTCCTTATGTTTTGTATTGGCTAATACCATCATATTACTGTCAAGTTAGAAAGTACTTATTTGTCATTAGTTTTTGTGGTAATGGATGAAATTTAAGAATCACAAACGTTGAAGTAAGATTCACTAAAGCAGTCGAGGAAAAGGGGCCAAAACTGCGAAGTGATTCCTGATGATGGTGTGGTCTGGATCCAGTTACGCAGCTGTTTGGCACTATAACATCAAGTGTTTGCCATTCTCTTAGATTCACTTAAGCAGTCATGGTTTAAACAAGTTGTTTTGAAAGCTGCAATTAAAAAGAAAATGTGGTATAAACTCCTTGTTGTCCTTGCAGAGATACAAGTGTGTAACTTGTGATAATGTAAACTAAAACTATTTTGAAATAGTCAAGCAGGTGATAGATAAGGTACTGTAGTTGCCACCGTATCACTAAATCCAAAAAGATTAATGAATTTAAAACAACACTGAAAGCAATTAGATACTTAACTGCACCACTCAGGTATTTGCCATCTGATATTTTGTCCTCCTAGACTCTCTTGCTATGTTTGCAACACTAAATCCTGATCCTAAATGAGATATTTGAAATTGTGTAGTCAAAGTGCAATTGAATTTACATACTCAATTGAAAATGTGATATCAGCATGTGTCTCAATTCCTCAAGCTAAATCTACTATAAAAGAGACAGGTTACCCAGGTGACATGTTATCTGATTCTCCAGATTTTTGTGTCACCTTGTGTTCTACAGGTGGAGGCAAGAAAGGGAAGAAATAAGTGAAAGAGGAGTCATTGAAGTGTGGAACCTGTCACCTAAACAACCAACAAAAGAGTAATTTTTTCTTAAATATCTTGTGTATTTTGCATTTTCATTTAAATACTCAGTTTTACGTGGTCAATTTTTTCACATTTGGTTCACATGACAGTAATGTCTTGCAATGATCTCAATTCTTAGGATCACATACAAATCTGTAAGGATATTAAAATCAGTGGCATTTGTTACTCCTTAACTAAACCAAGTCAAACTTACAAATATCAAGGAAGACTGTTAAGTGCTTTCCATGTTTCCTCATTTCCTACTATTTTGTGTTGATATTGTCATCTTCATCACCATCATTGATGCCATCACAACAACCACCACCATCGTCATCTTCATTATCATCATCATTGTTGGTGTCATTATCATCATGATCATAATTATCATTATCATAATCAACAACAACAACATCGTCATCATCATTGTTGGTCTCATCATCATTGTTGGTGTCATTATCATTATCAATTATGATCATAATGATCATCACTATCATTGTTAGTGTCATCATCATCACTTGCATTGTTAGTGTCATCATCATCATCTTTGTCATCATCTAGATCATTATCTTCAACATTGTTGGCATCACCATCATCGCCACTATCATCGCTAGTGTCATCATCATCATTATCATCTTTGGCATCATCTACATCATTATCTTCGTCATGGTTGGCATTGTCATCATCATCACTATCGTCGTTAGTGTCATCATCGTCATTATCATCTTCGTCATTGTTGGCATTGTCATCATCATCACTATCATCGTTAGTGTCATCATCGTCATTATCGTCTTCGTCATCATCTACATCATCATCACCATCATCGTAAGCAGCAACATCATGATCATCACAATGAACATCATTATCATCGTCGTCGTCATTGGCGTGTTGTTATTGGCAAGCAAATCCAATGAATCCAGCATCATCCACGGGTCTTTCCCATAAGTCTTTTATTGTGAGGTTAGTCGTGTCCTGTTGGTAATTAAAGAGATGGGGGATGTCATGTGGCGTCCTGTTGTATTTTGGACAACGGTTGTCCACTCTTGGGTCCAGGCGGCCGAGGTATGAGTTTGTGAAGCGGAATTGGAGGAGTGGGGACGGATAGTTGTGAATTGAGGATTTTCCTATTGCAATATATGGCTATGTTAGGAGGGGCGAAGAGCTTGTTGTCGATGGCTTTGAGGGTCCTCCAGAATTTTGTTGAGTCTGCCCTGTAGTTGATGTTGGAGATGGAATCTTGCCTCTTTTAGTTAGGGGAAGCTTCCAGTTATAGAGGAAGTTGGTGAGGGATTAGTTGATCTTTATAGTCGATTGGAGGTGGGGTTAGCGGCAAGAAGGTTATCCCTTTCATTGAGGAGCTATTTGGCTTCTTGAGGAAGAGGTGGGTTGTTCTTATTGTGATAGCCGGAGGGGACATGGCGGGAGCCAGCCTTGGACAGGATAGATCTAAACTTGTTTTACCATTGAGGACATCTGTTGGGAGAGGGGAGTTGAGGAAAATGGCTTCGGTTTGTTCTGTGAAAGCGTCCCAGCTGGCTTTTTGAGATTGTTGAAGGTTTTTCTGGTTAGATTTGATGACTGGGAGGAGGTGTGGAGGGCTATGATGATTGTGATCGTCATTGCTGTCATCATCAACTTCATTATCATCATTATTATTATCGTTATCGTCATCATTGTCATCAATTTTGACATGTTGTTAACCCATTGCTTACCATTTTAAATTTACAAAGACAAGCCTACTCGATTTTTATTGTAACATATTGAGTTCTGTTGATGTGTTTGTGCAGCAGTTATATTAAATCACGTGCAAAGTAAACATTATCAACATTTACATTAATTACATTTGTAAAGCTTTTGTACAAAATGCTTCTATTATCTGTCACACAATAGCTCTGATGATGAAGATTTCACAGCACGGAATGCTTCCAATGCTGCTGGTAAGTCATGATATTTGAAAAGTTTCGAATGGCAAGGATTGGCAAGGTGTAATCATATTCTAGCACGAAATTTTGAGGCAACTGATTTTGAAAGCCAATACAACTTTGGTTTAGATTTTTAGTCGGGTAATTTTTACGGATTTATTACCCCTGTAAATGCCTACACTACATTCCTTTCTTGCAAGTAGGTCCCAAATGTTGAATACAAATGTATAAGCTTTGTTAAGTCTATTTGTTGTATACTTTTTAGTTAGCGTTGGGTCGCTGTTGGGGTCGCTGTGATGACCGGTCGGGGTCTGGTTAGTAGTGAACAATGTATAAGCAGGATGTCCTTGGACACTAACCCAATATAGTCATCATTATTTAAGATGGACCCTTTGGAATTGTCGTTGCTGAGTTATAGGAAAAATTGGTGTCAGGCAAATCGTGGTAGTTTGCACATTAGCCATCAAAAAATGGAGAGGAAACAACGTTATCAGTCAGTCGTTGAGTTACTAACTAGTTCTGCATCACGACATCGTCATCTTCTGATTATAGCCCATTATCGTCCAAACCAATCACATAGGCGCCAAAATCCCCATCAGTGAGCAATCGCATACTGTGACAGCCAAGCGCCCGAAAATTGCATTTCAAGAACAATTTTTTTCCGCATTTTTGGACAATAGACAATAATAATGATATTATAAATTCCATCAATTATTTCTGGTGCTACTTTAAATTCGTGCTCAATGGCGGCTGTACCAGATGCAGCTAAAAAGTACTTTTTAGCCAAGGCCGTTAGATACGGAAATTCAGTTTCCTTCATTGCCCAACAGGGCTATGGATTGCGTTCCGGATTAGACTCCCCAACAGATCCCCGGTCAGAGTCGAGGTCAAGCAGGCTTTCCCCGATCGGTTCGGAGCTCCGACCGAACGCTATTGGTAGTTCATGTTTCCTTGCTTTGTTTATTTTTTGAACTAATGTATTCGTTGCAATTGTTGAACTTGGGTGAAGCCAAATTTCATAACTATTAAGGCTAACATTATCAATATTTAAGTTGTTATTTGATTTTTTGTCATACTTTCTAGAGAATGTCATAGTAAACTTAAATGGCATAGGAATTTTCCAGTGTAATTGTAATGCAATGTTACCACTTAGTGAAAACAAGACGGTGTTATTTTAAATTACTGAACAATGAATAACCAGAAATCGTCTTCAAAACCATGCGCTTGACTTCCATTTTGTGGCCCATGTTTCCAATATAAGTTGTTCCGGCAAGGTATTACCTGCAAGTATACTCTAAACTTGCATTCACAAGATGTATTTATCACGATGTGTCATAAATTTAAGCTGCTCTTACGGTACAGGAGCACATATGTTTGCAGCTAACCTACCATGTGGGAATTTGTTTAACAAGCAGTTATGCTACGATAACTTTACCCGATTTGCAGCATCGTTTGAAAGTCCCCAAGTTCAGGAGTGAGTCTAGTGACATTCATGTTTACAAATTTTCATTGTTTTACAGAGAACAATGGCGATGGGGACAAAAGGACAAAACACAAAAAGCGCAAGGAAAAAAAGAAAAAGAAGCATAAAAAGAAGCAGTAGGTTTTTCCTATCCTCTGTACTGAGGTGAATGTTGTGACGAGGTGTGATTTGAGTGAAGCCATTGGTTAAGCAATGTTTTAAAATAAGTCTATATACATTTAAGCGTAAGAACGTCGAGCCCTTTGTTAGGTTGTAGGTAGCATCTTGAGGTGATTCTGCTAGGTGGACAAGAAGGTGGCTGCCGCTGAGGTTGAATATCGTCGTCTAAGAGTTTCCTTCATTGTATTGCTTCCAATTCATTTGGTTTATCCACACATTTGTCTTCCTCCAGTTGCCGACGAATTTAGGTAATAACTACTTGCATAACAGTAGCTACAGGTGGTTCATTAGCGACTGCTGAATGACTTAGGTGAAGTGTAATCAAAACCAGTTTATCAGGGCCGAGCCAAAGAGCCTTTAAATATGGAAAGTGCAAGATTGTCATTTAACTTTGATTTAAATACTGGTTTATTGAGGTAATGCATCTCTTGGTGAACAGTAGTTGTAATCGATGAAAAAACATCTTATAACAAAACAGCTAAGGCCAAATAACAATTTGAAAATAAAATAAAAACCAACATCTACCAGAAAAGCAAATCTCACTGTATGGTACGAGAACAAAAGGGTCGACCTCATCCGTTTCTTGAGATAAGTTTGTTTTCTTAATATCAACATTCCGTCCTTGATTTCTAATGCTTGTACATTTCTTATCAAATAACACGCATACCTCATCATTTAGGCACCTTCAGTCGTCTCGCAGCTGGAAAGTCATATCAATTTTTAATTGGATGTTTTTGTGTAGGGGAGTGGGGGTAATTCGGGAACGTCCAGAGGACATGAAAGAATCGATTTGTGTGCGGCCCCTTAATCATTACCTTGATTCTGTCGTATTTTACAATGGAGTGAACTTTTGTACTTGACAAGAATTCCCATAGTTTAACTAGTGGCAGCCTCAACGTCAAGAAAATATCGATCAGCAAACTTTGCTTTGCAGTTTGGTTTTGGGAATTTTGATAAGCTAATTTCAAAATTGTCCGAAAGATTGTTTAGATGAAAAAGCAATGCTTTAAGCGTTAACCGAGCTTCGGTCTTTGCAACCTTTGTATCGCAATTGGTTTAGAAATATGCATCCCAGAAGGTCATTTCTTTATCGTATTTTACTCTTCAATGCTGCTCATTTGGGTCCGGCACTAATTGAAGATGTTGTTGCAAAGTAACAGGTAATAATAAAGACTCCCTTCATGCTAGCAGCCAATCAAAGTCTGTTTGACATTCTCAGCAATTTCTGAGTAGCAACAGTATAGCAAAAGATGCTCTAGAAAACATGTCTGTTGCACCAAGGTCTCTAAATAGAAAACGGGTCATGACAGCACTTGACTTATGACGTAAAACAAAATCTCATTGGACGCCATTTTGTGTCCAACTTTTTCCCGCGAAATTGAGTGTTTAAACAAGGACTCCAGAATGCCAGGTTGTGCAACATCGTTGTGCTGTAATCATACTGAAAATGGTGGAAAATTTCAATGCTTAGAAATTTCGAGATGAGGAGGAAGTGGACTATTACTTTTCGACAAGATAATTGGGAACCTAGTAAATGTACTTTGTAAGGTAAGAAAAAGTAATTTATAGTACAGCCGACTGCGCTTGCTTTTCCCATCTGTGTACAGAGGACAGATTTTTAATTACCAGTTCTTGATGTTAGGTACGTTTATTGTTGTTGTCTAAAAATAAATGTACAAAGTTTCGTTTACGCGGTGCAAACAGAATTCTTTGACTACTATTTTACCTTGAGTGTGACCCAGTTACTTTCACACGCTGTCTGTAAACAAAATGGCTATATCATATACCCCTTGCATATGACAATTGGATACATATATACATTTACTATTACTTTTAAGGGGGTAATTTGCCCCCCTTGTTTATTATTTTTCAAAAACTTCCCAGACCCCCAGCTATTAATACCTCCCTCCATTGTATTACGCGCACGAGAGTAATGACTACAAGAAAATGTGCAACACTTAATGGTATCAATCACTTAGCTCCCTTTGCCTGAAGTTCGATGGCAAGTATACATCGCATTGTTAGTTCTACATTTGGGGCCCAAAATAGCGTCCACGGCTAGAAAAGCATGATTTCTGTTGGTTCAGTGTGTGTCGTGCCCTTTGTTTTATTTAGAGACCTTGTGTTGTACAGGACCATGCATTAAATTCTTCTCTAAATGGTGACCACATAGTTAAAAAATCACCAAGGATGGAGTAATGCAGCAAACAACTTGAAAAAATAAGGAGCAAGGACATTATCCTTAAGAAAATATAAAGTATTCCCCAAAATTGAATATACTATCTTTAGTTTTGTAGAGATCAGTGCTACATAATGCTGCATGACGTCTGTCATATTCCTACAGATTATTCTACACAGTTTAATCATTTGTCTGCACATACACAGAAAAGTGATACAGTTTGCTTATACTCTGGTTTAATAGTTCCAGAAATGGTATTAGAGGTTCTAGCTGCCTCAGTCAGATCATCGGTTTCAAAGTCCATTGCTCGTAATTTTGCTTATCTCTGGGCTTGTGTTATTTAAGAACAAAGTTTCAGGTTTTTTATTGCTTGTCTGATTGTTCAGTTTCGGTAGATGTAGCGAAACAGAAGACTGTTTCCTGCAATAGTTGATTTCTGGTAATGATAATCGCGATCCTGTCGAGACCAGTTATAGCATGGCAAAAAATTGTGAATGAGCTTTAGCCAGGACTCTTAAATTTATCAACTCCCTCACACGTTTTGTGATCATAAAGAAGTTGCATCTTTCCCTTATCTAACCGTCTATCAATTGTTTTTGACAATAACAGGAAAAGGCACAAGCGGAAAGAGAAAAACAGTAGCACAGAGGAGGAATCGGAAGGTACCTGGTCTGTTGGTAAAGTCGCCAGATTGTCTTCTAATACACACACGTAGAAGCAGAGCTTTCTAATTACAGATGTTATTGCCTTTGATGTCTTGAGCTTACTAAACATGTAAAGTAGGAACGGTCGTTTAGTTAATCATTGTTAAAATGTTTTAAAACCAATTAACCCTGCTTCAATTTTTGAATGTTTAAAAAGTTGAGTTTACGTTTCGATGTTGTACAATTTTGTTTTGAAGGAGAACAATTCGCCCTTGTCAAAAGATGTTACGGTTTTTTCCTCTTTCTGTTTGTTAGCAGAGGATTCCAGCAAAGAAGAATTAGACGATTGGGTTGAAAGAAAAGGTACAAGTCTATCTAACAAATTTGTAACCTTATCATGACATGCATGACTCTATTGATTTTTTATTTAAGTACCTTTTTTGGCCTTTGCCCGAGAAAATATTTGTCAGTACGTAGGGGTGAAGTCCGAGCTTAAAAATCAGATGTTGCTGCCGTCTTTTTGCCTGCTCTTTTCTCTTCAGCCAAAGTTCATTATTCTCTAGACCGTTATAAAATGCGTAATTGTATTAGCAGTATTAGTTTTATCGATCTCCGATTATTTTCACTTCTTTTTACTGTAACAGAATCTGATAACCTCATTGTTGGCCCTAATCCTGTCATGGTAAATGAAGTCCAAGAGCCAGGTTTGAAAGAGTACGTAGCAAAGAATGCTTTAAAATGTTTCCATGCTGTTGCTATAAACGTATTGTATTAGCTTCAGGGAAAGGCAATGCTCGGCAAGAGTGGGTGTTACAGTACATACTCTGATTTTTAGTGCTCTACATATCTTATTCTTTGTCAGAAAACGTCAATACGTTTGAATTTAAAAACCTGACCTCTAGTCTGTCATTTCAGGATGTGCGTTTGCAAGTATGACAGCTTATTTATTGTAGAAGATCTTTAATGTATTTAATGTAGGGTTAAGGTTAAGATATTATACTGCGGTACCCCTTTTCCTATTAATTTACTGCATTGTCATCACAGGAAGAGTGCCGTCTTTTACCTGTCACTCGTCCTGTCGTTTGTCATTATGCGTTTGCAAGTGTCTGCATGAGTAGTCATGCCTACTTCATTGGTCTTCACCTTATCATGGAAAAATAGTGTCATTCATGGTTTCACAATTACGTCCAGTTTCATTTCAAACATTAAACGTTGGTTACACTTGACAATGTGTTTTTATCAGTGCGTTTTTATTAGTGCGTTTTATGCAAAGAAGAATTACACATTTCCTCTTTTTTAGTTATGGCCATGCTTTGCTGCCAGGTGAAGGAGAAGCTATGGCTGCATACGTCAAGGAGGGGAAACGAATTCCTCGTCGTGGCGAAATCGGACTTACGAGTAATGAAATTGAAGCATTTGAAACTGCTGGCTATGTGATGAGTGGAAGTCGTCACAGACGTATGGAAGCTGTTCGACTGAGGAAAGAAAACCAGATATACAGTGCTGATGAAAAGTAAGTACAAGTACATTAATTTCTGTAACCTTTTTGTTGAGTTCCCGAGAATGAGTTAAACTTCACATTGTTTTTGATGAAAATCAGTATTTTACTGCAGACTATTGCAACCGTATTTATTTGCCCCAGCTGCAAGAGATATAGTCAATTTTTAATATGCTGGCTTTGAATTGCACTGTTGCCAAACGAGTCAATTTCAACCTTACAATTGGCGTATTTTTTTAGTAAATTTTAATTCGTTATTTAATTCTTAACATTGTTCTAAATGTAAATTGGAGAGGGCTTGGAAAAACGTCAGCTTCCTTCTTTGGACCTCTATCTAATCATATTTTTGTGAAAAAGCACAACATGAACCTAGCAAAAGGACTCTTAGCAGTATTAATCCATCTTATCTTTCCAAGTTAGTAAAAGTATAACTGAGTGGGAACTCACTTAAACCTAGCAATAATCGCCTTTGGACTAATTTATAGCTGGTCACGTCCAAGATGTGCAATTTTGCATGCGAAAAAGCATCCATCGGTCACTTTTTAAGGCGAAGGTCTTATGGGTTATGACTTATGGATTAAATCTTAGCAGATGAGTTATTTTGCTGTGTTGAAAACGCTTGGCAATTGCAACTTTTCACTGTAGTAAGTTTTTATTGATTTGGCACTCCAGTATGATTTCTGAACTGTGTTTGGATCAGCAAAGAACACGTACTTGCAGTTTACAGTTGTAGTGAGAGTAAAGAGTAAATAGCAAGACGTAGACTTAAAAGGTGCACATTTGAGGCTTTATTTAGCAAAACTACAACACACACTAATAGTAAACAACCTGATGTGAACCAATAAAACATGAACAATGTTTTTGTGGTACAAAATTTGAAAATCGCCTTGAAAATGTGCGACAACTGTGCGCTAAAATCATACTTAAAAGCTTTTTTCGTCTGAAGCCTCTAATGTATGAGGACGAGAATTTTCGGATAATTGGCACAGCTAGATCGTCCTTTCATCTAAGTGTATTAGAGTCTGTCTACATTAAAACAACAAAACCAGTACTCTGTAGGCAGAAAGAGTTCTTTTTTTTACTTGGACTCGTTCAATAATGTTTTGTTTCTTTATTTTCTCTTTCTTTGTTTCCTTTCTTGTTTATGATTGGCTACTTTAGCTCCATGTTTTGTATAAATAGGTTGCCATATATGTATACTTTCCTTCCTGACATTTCATACTCTGAAGAGTGTCAGACGAAAAGAGCTTTTAAGTATGATTTTAGCGCAATGTCGCAAATTTTCAAGGCGAAATAAAACATGCATGGGAGGCACACCTTACAGCACACCTTACAGCACACGTTACAAATGATACAAAATTGATTGTTAAATTGTCACCCGTCTTCATTTTTATCATGACATCGGTATTTTCCTTTTTAAAGCAAAATTGTATTAGATTGTGATATTGAGGGGCGAATATGCTTGGGGGTGTTTTGATTTTCGTTAATGTAAATATGATCGTACAATTGGAACCTTGAGCGTAAGAGGATTATATTAAAAACGATTGTAATTTACAGCTTGAAATTGGCATGGTCTACACTTTTCTAATAATGGAGTGAATTCTGTTGCTTGATGAAGTGAAGAAGCTTTTCCTCCTGGGCCTGTGTGTAGTTGTTCTCTACACAATCACGAGTTGCTTATCAATGAATGTGCAGCAAGCTGAATATTGAGAACAATGATAGTAGAAGCAATATAGTAAATTCCATGTTTATCTTTCGCGGTTTATCATCATACGTTTTATGTTCTTATGCCGAAAGAGGCTCTTTGTTGAAAGTGGCGGGCCAGAGGCTCACCGCAGGAACACTATGATATTTTTTGTGCTTCATTTGATTTTTTCCAATTAGAAGTTTCACGATGACGTAAGGGACCTGATTCGTTGGAACACCTGATGTCTGGCGAACTAAACATATATGTTTTATATCCGATAGGCAGTATCATTTAAGCCATAAAACGAATTTGAACCAAAGATAAGGCTTTAGTGCGATGCAAAAATGACTTGTTCATCTTACCCCGAGTCAGGAACAGTAAAGCAAAAAGCTTGAGCAGACAGAACTTTTTAAAGCAACGTGATTAACAAAGCAACATGCCACGTCACTTCCGTCAAAACATTAACGATGATAAAAATCGGCCCTCCGTAGGGATTTGATGAACGCAGAAACTCCAGTTTTTTCCCCATGCACCGACGCCATTTATAAGTCCTTTTCGGACGTATTTTGGCATTATTACATAAAATATACTCTAGAGACAGCTACAAACAAATGGGTAATTGCGGATGCAATAGTCAGCGGGACAACTAAATTGCTTTTTCCTTGTTTCCTTGAAGAGCATGATACCGCAAGCATTGCATTATTTACCAACGTTAAGAACGACAAAACTGTTGAAAAAATATTTTGGTGATCTTTTACATTGGCTGGAAAGCGGCCGTTCTCGAGTAACTTTAAGATTTACAAAAATTAGTACTACCTTCATGAAAGCAACTGTTAAGAGAACTACACAACAAAGACACAAATATTCAGCTGTTTATTAACTGTAATATTTGCTCCACTACCAAAGCACTAAATGAAGGTTAAGTTAAATTATAGCCAGCACAATTTTTACGTTTAATTTCATTGAAAGTCACTTATCATTAACTTCTTGGTTTGTACTTCATCTCAATCTAGGCATTTTCTTGTTCATAAAAAAATCACAGAGTCACTTGCCATAGAAACTCTTGTGACTCCAGTTCAACTTCCTTCAACTGCTGCAGTACCTACAGGAAGAGTCTTCAGTATTCTTTTCGTATTGCTGTACAAATTCACGTCTACGCCCTTTCCAGCTTTACTCACAATCGTCGTTCACATTTCGAAGCAAAGCAAATATTGAGACTAAGACAATTGTGTGGAACGAGAGGACACATAGTACCTATGGATAATTTAAGTTTGATTCTTGAATTTAAATGTGTTTGATTTTTTATTATTGTTTTTGATTGCTCATGTGTTATTTTTCTTGTCTTTTAGGCGTGCCTTAGCTATGTTTAATAGAGAAGAAAGTGCTAAAAGAGAAAATAAAATATTGGCTGATTTCCGTGAACTGATCCACAAAAAGGTCAAGAAGTAGCCTGTCAAGCAAAGGCCTAGAAAAGATCAAAGGCACACTCCTGATGCAACCCTGGCAGTTGCCATGTCAAAAGCTTTTACATGACGTGGCCATCCTTCTCATCACTGCTAATTCATTGTTTTGCTATGTAGTAGCCTTAATTGGCTATAGATGTTCTCGTATTACAGTAACGAGCCCCCCCCCCCTAAACAGCTTTGTCTCAGTTGAGACACGGCAGGAAGGATTGGAAACATTTGCCTGGAAGTATAAAGCATTTTTGGTTTCCGGTGATGACCGTTAAATACGTGTCCAGATATTGGTACCTTAAAGGGGTTCAGTTTTTAAACCAACACTTGCTGTGATCTTTGCATCGAAAAAAGGTACCGAAAAAACTGAACATGAAATTTTGAAATTTTGAGATCCTGAAAAAGCATCGACTATAATGGCAAATTAAAGTCAAAAAATATCTCCGAGTCTATTTCAGAGGATGTCTAAGATTGGATGGCAGACTTAGTTCCAAATGACATTTATGAATCTGCAAGGACATAAGACAGCTTAGAGAAAAAGTGGCTATAAATAGTATCTTGTTTTCATTACCTCGCTTGTATTTTTAAACGACCTTGATATTGATTTCAAGTGGTTTCCCATTAAAGTACTTGGTGCCAAACTCTGCAATGATGGTCTGACTTTCAAAGATCCAATCTAGGAAGGGCGTCTGTACTTTCCTATCACTGCCGTGTAAATATTTATTTAGATTTATTATATACTGCTGTCTTCTGCCTCTTAGATCTAACTAGGGTGATTCTCTTACTGTCTGCCTTGAGCAGCAGCCCTTTGCATTAATGTGTCGGAAATTTTTATTTTAGGCCTGTGTATACCATGTACCATAGCGAAAAAGATGCCACATATTCCTTGAATATTCTCAAAGAGAATCAGCAGTGGCTTAGATGAAGTCAGTCAATATCTGTGAGATATTCCATTCATTCTTTTTCAAAGTTCTCCCTACCTGCAAAGTAATCTCTGATGGAAGTTGTGACATGGTGACGGGTATGAGCAAACTGCAATACCGATCTGATGATACCCCAGGGTATTCAAGTCCACTTACGTGTGTTAATGTTATTAAAAATGTCTCTTAGCTATTGAACTCATTTGTGTAGCTGTTTAGTTGTAGAAGTTTCTGAATATGTACATTTATTATTTGCTGGATCTTTCGAAATCGTTTTGTCAGTGCCTCCATCCCGTGTTGGTACTTTTTCTTCGTAATTTCAAATCCTTCCAATGCCTTGTACAAGCCCTTCCAGTAAGCTTATCAAATAGTTCAACTTATGAACACCTGCAAGACTTACTTTTTTAACTACTGATCATTGCCTTTGCCAAAAGGATTGGAATTCTGTATCTCCATTGAATTTCGGCATGGTAAGCTTCGGTAACTTCGTAAAAATCTCCAGTGGAAACAGCCGATATAGAAGTTTCCACTCTAGGTGCCGTGACTCTTGTTGGAGATGACAAGGATCTCTCTTCCCCACTTACATACAGGAGGTCCATTTTCAGTTCTTACTATATGTTGCCCTTTATTACTTTATTACTTCTCCATTTTACATTTTATTTCGCTGGCATCTTGAATTTCTTATTCGATTTTTATCATGGCCACATTTCGGTGATTTTTGCAAAGTTAGGTTAGACAAGTACAGAAGTCCAGATTTCCACACTTTTTTTTTTCAACCAAAAGATATACGCAACAACTAACGCGTACTATTCCTCATTCTTACATTTTCTTGCTTAATTTGCGTATGTCATACGCTTAATAAACTATAAAAGGGGACTGGGTTCTAATTAAGTAACGCACGACTGCACAACATATTCTCGTGATTTGATTCACTCGTGATCAAATATTGTCTATAAAACCTGAAGATATGAAGTAATGCATGCTTCTTATAAACACTGATAACTGTCAACTACAAGGCTACACTCTCTCTTCTACGCTGTCCTTCTACAACAGCTGCATTTCGTCTAGTTATGTGTAGTGAGGAAGATGCTTCCTTTCCACTACTATGCTGAGCAATATGGTCATCTGGTGTACATCGCAAAGTGGTTTTTGAAGATCATTCCTAAGACTACAAGTATCAACATTAATTTCAAGGTCTTTTTTGTCACCTTTAGGATGAAATGTTTCCAATTGGCCCTACAGATATTCATATTTCCATCTCAGACTGAATTCAGTAGGTAGACGCTGATGCTTGTCACGCATAGACAAACCTTCATACGAACTTATGATTTCAAACTGACGATCGCTATACGCAAACCACCTATATCTTTGGTGTGTCATGCGCTCAATAAGATATAAAAAGGGACTGGGGTCTAATTAAGTAATTCACGACTTTGCAACAATACCCACTGCTACTGGCAATATCTTACATTACGTTTAGAAAGATTTTGAAATGACCAACAAGGATTTTTGAGTATTAGGATGTTTTTTAGCTTCGTAAACTACTTTCAGTCTCGACGGCTAGTTTGATCAGCTTAAATACATTAATAACGCTATCTTAAAAATACACCTACGTAAAAGAAAACACATACCAGAGGAAAGCGGTACCTTTGCCTTAAAAAGATGAAAAGTGACCGCAATAAATAAGAAAATAAACAAATGCTTGAATGAAAAAATAAATAAAAAGAATTGGTGACATTTGAACACATGTATAATCAGATGTTGCCGCATACAACTTGATAAATGAATGTTAGATAGACGTCGGACACAAAGTTAAATACGGCAAGTAAGATGTTACAACACGAAACGGTACTGATGTAGGAGATTATTAGTCGTAACTACATTGCTTACATTAACGTCTGTTGCGAGCTTTTCCTGGTTTGTAGCGGTAAATAATACATTGTATTAAAGCCAGCGATTTTCAAGACAGGCCATCATATCTTATTGTAAAGACTTTAGGCGATGACACTTCTTTTTCATTTTCCTGTTTTGAGGGTGCAACGTGTGTCCTTAATCCTTGAAAAATAGTGTTTCTGTTTCTGTTGAGTCAAAGAGCTCTTAAGGAGTCTTTCAATGTAAACGTAGCCTTGGAAACCAGTTGTCATAATAACCGGAACTACAATGTAAATTAGCTGTCAGACAAACTCAAAGCATACTATCTCTCCTTGTCGCCAAAACGTAGACATTTGCGTATTGTGTATTATGAAGTTCTCGATTAGACTTGATTGTCACAATAACCACTATTTTTGGCCGACTTTCTTTATGTTACATTTCTTTTCAGTTCGCACTTCTGTACGTTACGCATAATTGCGTATTGTATATGACTAGGCTTGTAAAAACCAACTCGAAGATTGGTTTAACATGTATCTCAGAGTTTTAACCGATTTTTAAACCAAACTTTAATCCGTTTTTCTGTAATGGAAATGAAATTTTTAGTGTTCTACAAAATAGGTCACGACGAGTCACTTGTTTTAGTCTTTAGACCCAGACAGCTGAATCAACAAAACCCGGTACTCGCTGTAGATTTGATAGTTTACTTTCATTGGCGGCAAAACAAGTCCTTTCTAACCAAACTAAAGTCTTCTACATTTCTCAAAGGAGTGTAACGGGTTTTAAAGACGTGAAGACTAATCAAAAATAAATGTGAGTGAAATCAATTGGTATGGAGGCACTATGCAACCAAATCTCCAAACATACAAATTGCATACAAAGTACATTTTATCTGTTCTTTATCGAGCTTAACGACCTTGTCAAGTTCATATGACAAATGCTAACTTGTAGAGCCACTCTGGTCATTCTACGCTTAATAGCACACAAATATTTTGATGCCGATGATACTTCGTGAATCCTTTGAAATAGGGATTCTTCCTTAGATACTTTGGAAGGTGTCACAACATGTGACGATATGATATATACCTCGGCTATTATCATCTTTGCAACCAGGTAATAACACTATTATCTTTTTATCGTGGACAAAATTATCAAGAGGCAATTGCGTTCCTAGTGAGTTACGTCCTGAAACCAAGCGATTAGCATGTAAGGGGATCAAGTGTAGAGGAGCTAGAAATCACACCTTCGGTTTAGGATTATGGCAAAATTTACCCTGATTACTCGTCGGATGATGGTGGGAAATCTAAGACCATTAGAAGTTAGGGTTAGAAGATCAGAAATTAAGGTGTCTAATGGTGTAGGGAGCTATAAAGAGGAAAAGTACGTTGGTAATAGCTTATTGGATGATCATTGTTTCATTTAACCCTGTCCCGTGCAAGTACCTAGCTGGAGATTTCAGCTGAGGTTGGCCAAGTCGACCAAGAACGACACTTTGGTCAGGTTTTTTATGAAAAAGAACAGATACATATCCAGTGGCGTAATGCAGTTTAGGGCACATTAGTTCAAAAACTAAGGGCCCCCGACTAAAAGAGGCCCCGAATTGTCCCCCCCCAGCAATATTTATTATTATGTGCTTTTTGGCCATACTGTGTTTAAATGCTTCCTAAGGCCATCCCAAAACCCTCATTAACCATTATTGCTAAAAAAACACTGGATTCAGTCATCCGTTTTTGTTTATTCGCTATAATTTGCCTCAAAGTTTTATTTCTGAAACATAATCACCGAATTGAAATGTTTTCAGAAGTTCTATTATTAAGGAATTCGTGAAAGTTAACTTTCTTATAAGTCATAAAAGAAATGCTTGACACCATCAGAACAGCTCACTTAAATTAATGTTTCCGCATTCATGTTTGTCTAAAAATTAGATGATCAATTTATAGCTGCAGTACTTAGATTGAATCTTTATCCTCAAAAATTATCATTTGATAGTAACACGATTCGGAGGGACAGAATTCAATCAGTTGCTATGCCTGCGAGTGGAAAGCATCGATATGAGTCAGCAACACAGAAAAGAGCTGACAAAAGGCGAAAAGAAGAAGCTGAAAAAACAAACACCAAATCAATTGGGGCTTTTTTTCAAAAAAGTTTAGACAGTGTCACTGTGGACAATACAATGACATCTATCCTATCAAGAACAGAATCTAAAACGAACGAGAGCGGACAAACGCAAGAGATCAATTGTAATGAGAAACAAGAGTGATTCCAAGATAAAGAAGACCCAACACTTACATGGATCAAGAAGAGCCCTAATGAACCTGAAACATTTGATTTGTCTAGAGAAGACCCAACCGATTGGGGCCATTTCGATGAGGAAATAAAGAACGTAGCACTAAAAAAGAACACCATTCAGCATGGGCCCTGCAAACTTGCGGTCCTTTTGAATCAGTAGATAGTAATAGAAATGCTACAATCAATTTCAGTGCAAGTTATTGCAATATAAGGCATCAAAACATGTCTGTACCAAGGCATTGGCCATGTTATTCAATGGCACTAAGAATGTCATATTGTGAAGTTTGTTGGTTGTTTGCCGATCGCTTGACTCCAAATTATGATCTGCAAATGCAATGGATAGATGGAGTTTAAGGATCATTACATAATATGTTAGATAAAATAGAGAGGCATGAAAAGTCAAACATGCATTCACACGCATTTGCTGCCTACATGAGATGGAAAGTTGGCCAAGATTTCAGTGACAAAAATGAAAGTGAGATGTTGTTTTGGGCCAGGTTCCTTAAAGGTTTATTCATACTGAACATGGTTATTTTGATGTTAGCATTTCAGAGAGCACAGAGAGCAGGTTCATGATATTGTGTGTGATGGTGGAAACTTGGCATTGGTTTCTCTAATGGTTTCTCTGATGACTTTCTAGCAGAAGTTATATCTCTTCCAGGTAGAGCAACAAAATACCTTAGCGCTAAGATCCAAAATGAGCCGATTCATTTGCTTGAAAATACTGCATCATCGACTTTGGTAGAAGATATTAATTCTGCACCATTCCGGGGTATCATCTTGGATTCCACCACTGATATTACTAGAGTCGACCAATTAAGAGGTTATTAGGTGTGCAAAGGTCAGACAAGATGAATGCACAATTGTAGAAAGCTTTATGGGTTTTGTAGAAATAAACAACCCTAATGCTGATGGAATAGCAAAGCAGCCGAAGCATTTTTTGCAAATCTTAGCATAGTTTTCTCGAAATTAAAAGGTCAGGGCTATGATGGTGGGAGTGTGATGAATGCAATTTATGGTGGCGTGCAGAAATTGAAATATTTTTGCTATCCTTTGAGATATCTTTAGTTTCTTTGGCTCTTTCCTGAATCGATGGCGAGATCTCGGAATCGAAGCTGGGAAAGGAACACTCACACTAAAAAAATTGTGTACGACACTTTGGAGCGCTCACATTGATGCAGTGCGAGCTGTGCGTGAGAGGTATCCCCAAATAACGAGGCTTCTGACGCGACTCACCTTGATATCGAACAATAAGAATGAGCATGGCAACGCAAAAAGTCTACAGAAAAAAAATTGACATTCGAATTCATTCTTTTTATCGTATTCTGGGAGAGAATCCTAAGATCTGAACTTCAGTCCCCTAGAAGAGCCTATAAAAGCCTCTAGGCTCCTTAGCATTGCACTCTCAGAGCTGCAATACCTTTGAGAACTATGGCAGTCTGTAATGCTGACTGCTCCAGCATTAGCAAAGTCTTGGGATGGATCGTTAGAATTCCTCATAAGAGAAGTCGAAAGGCCAGATGTGAATCAGATGAACTTGTTGAAGATGGAATACTGACGGATTCTGAAAAAAGTTTCGAGATAAATGTTTTTTATAAGATTGCCAATACAACATTGATGAAACTGAGAGAAAGATTCAACAGACAAGCAAAAGTGACGACATAATTCAGCTGTCTCTATTCCAAAAATCTGGCAATGCTTGAAAATGCAGCACGAGTCATTCGTGAAAAATATCCAAACGACTTTACAGATGAATTAGATTCTGAAATGAGATCATTTCCAACCACATTCAAAAAGGAGATTTCGGTCACGGAAGCTGTTCAAAAAGTTAGGAATCTCATGCTCCAGAGGCGCATTAGTTCATCCTTTCCAGAAATGTACAAACTATTGATACTTTTCATCACTTGGCCAGTAACTGTTGCATCGGCAGAAAGTTTATTTTCAGAGTTGAAACTGATAAAGACTTACTAAGATCTACGATGTCACAGGAGATACTTGACGATTTAGCAATTTTGTCTATCGAGAACAAGGAAGCAAAGAAAATTGACAAAACAAAGGTTATAAGGGATATTGCCAACGTTTATGCACATAGAAAAGTCGACGTTGTGAGAACGAGAACCTCATAAAAACATACTGTCACCCTGCATAATGTTTACCAACGTTTTGTTTATGAATTGTTGTGTTTATTCACATGGATAGCATTCATGTATAAATGAAGAACACTTAGCCTACACTAAATTTACTGCACCTATCGCACTTACATTATCCGCAGAAGCTTTAAACGTAGTTTTTAGACCAAAGAACCTGCCATGGAGGACGTTTTCTTGGTAACATTTATGTGTGTTCAAAGTAAATCTTCATCAAACAATACGACTGTTCTGTCCGAACCTTTGAATATTGTCATATTTCTTTGGAAGTTTTTGCCCAATAAATGTCATATAATTCAGATCCAAACAATGATATTTTGTTATGTAAACTAGTACTTTATGTTAACATTTTGACAAGCAATACATTAAAATTCATTAAAACTAGAGTTGATGTTTTCCAGTATAAAAATTTTGTTTTTCACATAATTTACATTTTTGGAGGTGCTACAGGGCATGTTTCCAAAACAATTTTCCCAATACCCCAAACCCCCTTCCCCCGTAGAGCTCACGTTGCTTCGTGGCCGCTACACAAGAGCTGCACTATAAGTAATTACTAAGGGCTCCGAGTGTGTCCGTTACGTCACAGTGCATAACGGCAAATGAGTTTATTTGGAATAAAACATGCGTACAAAGCAGCTATTAGTTAAGAGCAGAACAAATGAGAAAATGTTAGAATATCCTTTTTTTTTGTCGCTACACGCCGCATTTCACAGCAAATGTTTTGGAAGTGACTATGGTAACGGGAAGTTTCACGCCTTTTTATAAAGACCCTAGCTCAAGGTCTGGTACCGAAAGTTTATTATTTCTGAACTCCTGCTGATTAAATTGTAGTTCCAAAAGCTCCTTAATTCTAACTGCACAAACTTTGTATGAATTGACTAAAATGAGCGTTTGCACTTAATAGACAGTGGGGTAATGACTGTTATCGACCGCAAAACTAGAAGCTTTTCAATGGAACTCTTATGCAAATAAATGGGACCGGTGTCCTAATACTTGATAAAAATATTCAAAATCGAAAAGTTCCTGTAAAGAATTTGCTTTTAGTGGTCCAAATTTTTCGGCCTTTTAAATGTAGGCTCCTTAGCAAAAAGCGTGTAAATGAATTACCCCTCTCTACTGTGTGGCACCACAGCTCTACACATGACACTTGAATGAGAAATGGAACATTTTGCCAATAGTCAGGTTTACAAATTGGAGCCCAATGACGAGTTTCTTGCAATCTTCACCAATTTGTTAATTTTATCCCGACATCCATTTAATTATGCCAAATTTTGAAAAGACCATCTGTAGCCGGAGGAGGCAAATTGTGATGAACATTTTTGTTTGAGGGGCACTGTCTCCGTGCCCTCCTGCAGCTACGAGGGCGATCTCGTCTAAAAGGGTAAAACATTGCAGCCACGTAACGGAAGTATCAGTTCCTGGGACCAAAGTAAGCTACCATTTTTCTCGCTTCATTCTGTGAGAAGTCCTTGTAGGACAAAATTACTGTTCTTCTTTAAAGGAGCGGGAGCATTCCTAGATCTCTTAGTGTTAGGAAAGAGGAAAGAATAGTGTCATCAATAGAAAACCTAAGAAGATTTGATCGAAGCCAACTTTCGCATCAACAGGGTGGTAATACTCCTTTTGGCATTTTCCATTGTTTTTTACGCTAGATTCATACCGTCTACCAGACTGAGTGCCTAACTATCCTCTTGAATTTTCGTTCATGTGTCATGTTGAGGTCATAAGAGATGCAGACTTTAAAAGATGTATATAAACCGGGCTTTTTCCCCAAAAAGAAAACTGTTGGTTTGAAAACTGTGCCTAACTATCCTCTTGAATTTTCGTTCATGTGTCATGTTCAGGTCATAAGAGATGCAGACTTTAAAAGATGTATATAAACCGGGCTTTTTCCTCAAAAGAAAACTGTTGGTTTGAAAACTGTGCCTAACTATCCTCTTGAATTTTCGTTCATGTGTCATGTTCAGGTCATA